>JANHGN010015104.1:50100-65341 GCA_024605025.1 Megaceryle maxima | reverse complement strand
GTGGGGGTGTGGGTGGAAGTGAGGAGATAGTTGATAATAAAATTTTTATGTTTGTGTGTGGGGGGGGGGGGGGGGGGGGGGGCGGCATCAATGCTGGCACTTTTGACTTTGAAGGGCAGACTTTGACTTGCTTTGGAGATCACTTGATAGAATCCCCTGGGAGTAAGTTTGGAAAGATGTCAGAGTCCAGCAAGGCTGGACATTTTTTAAGAAGGCAATCTTAAAGGCACAGGAGCAAGCCATCCCCACGAGCTGTAAGATAAGTTGGTGGCAAAGAAGGCTGGCCTCGCTGAATAGGGAGGTTTGTCTCAAAAATCAGGGGAAAAAAGGAGGGTCTATGGCCTCTGGAAGAAGGGGAAGACAATGATTATAAGAATGTTGTTAGGTCATGCAGAGAAATAATTAAAAGGTCAAAAGCTCAACTAGACCTTAATCTGGCTTTATAGGTAAAAAGCAACAAGAAAAAATGTCTATAAATACATTAACAATAACAGAAATGCCAGGGAGGGCCTCCATCCCCTACTAGATTCAGGAGAAAATACAGTAAAAAGAGATGAGAAGGCTGAGGCGCTTAGTGCCTTCTTTGCTTCAGTATTTAGTAAGGGGAACACTTACACAGGGGAAAGTCAGTCCCCCAGGCCAAGAGACAGGGGCCAGGAACACAATGTCCTCCCTACAGTTCAGGAGGAGATGGTCCATGACCCGCTGCTCAACATCAATGTGCATAAAACTATGGGGCTGGATGGGTTACATCCTAGAGTAGGTAGAACAAGAGGAAATGGCCTGAAGTTGAACCAGGGGAGGTTTAGGCTGAGTATTAACAAGAATTTCTTTATTGAAAGGGTCATCAGGCATTGGAATAGCCTGCCCAGGGAAGTGGTGGAGTCACCCTCTCTGGAGGTGTTTAAGAGCCAGGTAGATGTTGTGCTTAGGGACATGGTTTAGTGGTTTTGATAGGGCTAGGAATAAGGTTGGATTGATGATCTTGAAGGTCTCTTCCAGCCAAAATGATTCTATGATTCTATTTTAAATCAATAAGAATTGAGGTCATCAGCACTGTGCAAAGTTAGCTTGAGGCCAGTGAAATTGGCTGCATGAGTGAACCTGAGCACAAGCAACAGTGCTTGTCAGAGAAGATTCCTTACTCATTTGACCTGCTCAAACAAGTTAACAACTGCAGATCAGCATCTTTTCAGGACTGACTCTATGCTTCAGACTGGTAATATTTACATGTCTCATTTGTATAATGAAGATGCCTTCTTGTGCAATAAGATTGTCTTTCACTGGTTCTTGAATATGGAGTAAAAATATCCAAAAAAAAGTTAAATTATTAGAAAATAAAAGTTGCAGAGTTCAGACCAAGTGTGTTATCTAACAGTCACTACAGCTCTTATGTTAATCAGCTTTTTTTCTGCTTCTGCAGAAAAATTTCCTGTATTTAGTCTGTTTGTGTCTACAGAAAAGGCCCTTTTCCTATTGTTCTTCCTGGTTATAGAAAGATGCTGCTATGAAGTTAGACTGTCAGATCTGTGCACCTTAAAATGACATTTGTGTTGTTGGCTGTGGTTAGTACAGTCACGAGGTTCCTCGCCATGGTCAGTTCAGTACTGATAGCAATTACCTAGCTCTTTGCTTTACCTCTACTCACAATATACATCCAGTCACTAAAGATGAATACGTGTCTTTGCATATTACAAGGTATCACAGCAGGCCGTTGTTTGTTGCAGCTGATAAAAATTCTTTTTCTTATATCACATACATGTGGTTTGTCCCTTACTAGTGTGTGTCATAAAGGGATGCTTGTTAATCTCAGCCTGGCCATTAAGCACTCTGACAGAAAATTGACAGCAGTATTGTTTGGATGCCCTGGAGTGGCTGGTGAGAAAGGAGGTGCTATGATCTTACATGTTAGTTTTACTGAGAAGACACTGTCATTTTTCATGTTCACCCTAAACACTATATCAGTCCTCAAGGCCTGAATGATATCAGATGTTGAATGAAGAACAGCTGTCTTGGATTTAGCCAGGAAATGCTGAGGAGTACTCAACCTTTGAAGAGGCAATTAATACCTTTCCATTACCATTAGAGTGCCAGTTGTTGAACAGTCACTAAAACTGCTCTGGCTTGTTCCCTAACATGTCTTTCATAGAGAAATATATATAGCAAGAAGAAATAAAAAAACTTCTTTACCTTTTCCCCAATCAGAAAAAGAAGGGCCATACTGTTAGACCATTAAATAACCCATCCATTTAAAAGTAGCCTGCCCTCACTGTAATAAAGTTCATGCTGATCATGGATACAGTAGAAACTTGAAGCAGTGTTGAGGGAAATAGACTCTTTGCTAACAAAAATGTGATGAGAAAAGCATTTCTTTTGTACTGGCTCCTAATTAAACACCAACCTAACACTCAATTTTTGCTTTTCAAAACCCTTGAGAGGCTCAGCCAAGACAACCTCAGATGATGTTTTCCCATGGCCTCAATTCTTGAAAAGCAGGGGAAAGTGGGAAAAATACATTAACAGAGGTTAGTAAAAAAAGCTTATCAGATGACACAAAAAGGCCTTTTAAACTTTGTAATAGATTGGCATAGTATAAAAATTTCATAGATGCACAGCTATGCTAAAAATCTGTTAAACCTGCCATTTTGGCAGCATGCCTTTCAATACAAGGAATTTTATCAAAAGGGAAAAATATATAACCTTTTTAGTAGTCATTCATGCTATATTATATGAGAGTTTGGCCTCACTTGTTGAAACACTCAAGGCACATAGTGAAAAGTTTAATCAAAAATTGGGGGAACTCTACAAATGTACAAACAGAGTCACTGGAAAAGAGAAGAAGAGAGACTGCCACAACAGCTGTCATGGGGAAACAGTGATTGATGTTTTGTGTAATGGAACACAAACCTCATACTAAGTAATAAGTACTCAGTCATCATCCCACTAATTACTCAGACTTCATTATAAAGAACACCAGGGCCACAATTAAAAATTGTATATTATCCCTCATTCTAATTACATAGCCTTTTTAGTTGCCTTGTAAAAGCCACAAGTTATTTCATTATTTTCACTTAATGTATTTTAAAACAATATTTAAAACCTCATCCAACACCCTAGGGACTTTCACAAGTCATTAAAACCACTATTCATGTGTACAGTAGCAGTTCTGTAGCCATGTATAGCCAGCATCCACTTCAACCTCATTTATAAAAATCAAACTTGGAAACCCACTGTCTTAAAAAGTCCTGACTCTGTCTGTCTGAGCTTTAATGGGGTTTCACAGATGTAAGCCAGCCTTAGTTATATCCCTGAAGTTTAAAAATATATTAGGAGCAAATCCTGGCCTTTTTTCTCAAGAGTTTTCAGAGAAAGCATCTTGGAGAACTCCACCAGGACACCTTGAAGATGCTATTCTGGTTGCTAAGGCTTCCTCTGGGCAAGGCAAAGTGTGTGGATCTGAAAGGTCTCATTGCTAAGGATGTAGACCTAAGAATATTTTATTGTTTACTAAATGCAAGGGATGTTGATGAGACAGACAAGTGAGAGAGAGATGCAGCTGATTTTGTTGTTGTTCATTCCTCTGATGCGCTTAAACACAGTGGTGTTTGTGGTGCCTGAGATCACCAGAGGTTCCCCATGCTGCTCACCCCACCAAGACGACTGGGTTCATAAAAGAGATCACAGAATCAGAGATAAGCTCTATGGATTGAGTTGTCCAAGTGTCTAAGGATAGAAGACAAAAAATGTGATGGCCTATCACTTTTTTGTTTCTGATGGAGCTGGAGATTCAGGGAAAGATGCTAATATGAATGTATCTTATCTGAGTGAAAAAGATACAGCAGGTCTTTAACTTTGAATAGTCTTTAGCAAATATCACTGGAGTTGTAACGACATCCAACTATTTTTTCAGCTATCCCAAACCCTGTGGTCCTCAAATAATGCTAGAACACTATATATCTTGACATTTAGTGATGGCAAGGATAGTCTAAAAGAAGTAGATGTGTATTTAATCAAACAAAGGTTATTTAATGGTGTCATCTTTTTTAGACTACTTGCTTTCATTAGCTGTGACCATATGGAGCTCACAGATGGCAAATAAAACAGTGACGTCCTGTTCAAATAAGAAGGAGTTAAGAACAGTAAATAAATTGTTGGAAAAGTCAAGATGAATGATGCATGTGATGTATATGATATATGTCAGAGAGGACTTAAAATGTCATGTAACACTTAAGTCTGGAATAGTTTTCAGTCTGAACACTGGGCGCTGTTAGATTGCCATGGGTGAATAACCTTGGAGATTAATTTTAGGGAAGGGAGAATAAACATCTAGGTCCTTGAAAATGTGAGAATGAAAGCTTCCTTCCACTTATCAGCTCAATTTCCACTTTGGTCCTTCCATGCTCAGTTTCTTCTTTTCTTCCTTTCCTGAGGGTACTGACAGGATTACTTTCTCCTTCTCTGGCCCTTTCTGTTTCATCTCTTGTAAAGAAGGATTTTGATCTGTTTTCAGTATTTCATCTAGCTGGGCAAGGAGACTTTTTGTGATCAGCATGACTCATTGTTTCTGTCTAAAGCCAGAGATAAAGTGAAGGATTAGCTGTACACTATTACACCAGTTCTCCATGAGTTAATTAAAGGAAGTAGGACCTGACATCCATGAAGCCAAAGTACAATTCTTGCTGACTAGACTTTACCCTTGTCTCCTAAGTTTTTTCCAAAACCTGCTTATTCAGGTGTATTACCTAGTGCATATGAAGTTGCTGGTTGTGGTTGTGGAAAAGAAGCACAGCAGGTTAGGATGCTCTGGTTATAGGTTAAAACGCCACAGGCAGAAAAAAGTTTTAATACACAACTTCCACCAGATGAAAAGTATTTCTTCTGTTCGCCATCCCCACATCCAACCCACTAAGGCATAATTATTTATAGGCACGGGTGGTTTACATTCACCCATTTGAGTTGGACAGGAGCAGAGATAACCTACTTCACAGCACAGAGAAAGTAATTTGCATCTGTTTTCCTCTTTTAACTCAAGTATTTCCAGCTTATCCTACCATGAATCAGACTAGGTTTGTCTGGGTATGAGATGTTTGTTCCTTTAAATTGTTATCTTTATTTTTATATTCAGAATTTTAAAAGTTTTTAAATAAAAGTTTCAAAAATGCTGTTCATCTGAACTTGCCAATTGCATGGCAATAATACTCAGTCATTGTTTGGATATTTTTTTCTAATACTGGGCCTTTTCTCTTTGTGCAGAACTGTGTGCTCTAAAAGTTCTGGGCTGATATGCCCATAGGCACTGTAATATATGCAATAACAGGAATGATGCTTTCAGATTTAGAATTCATTCTGATAGGGATGTTGGGTGGACAAAATTAGTAAGACTAAGTATGAAAATTGTAGAAATGCAGATGTGCTATATTTTACTGAAGGATACTAGTAATTTCTGCTTATTTTGTCAGACAAGTGATTTACATATTCTAAGAAATGGTTAAAAGCAAACAGGGCTTAGCACAGGGGATCAGAACTGTGAGATCCCAAAGAAGTTTCTTCTCACCATAGCCCATGAATTCTCTTGAAGCTGGCATTATGCAAGATTTACTTGGCATTCTTTAAGATAGTGTTCAAATTAATTTCCCATTCAAAAGCACAAGTATGAACAATAGTAGGATACATTAACATTGTGTCATTTTATACTCACTCAAAAACTGGATACAGTCTGAATTAAGAATGATCAGCTAGAGAAAGAACATATTCAAAGACACTTGGCATTTAGCAATTACAGGCCGAATCCAGAATAGTACTTCAGTGGACTGTAGATCCAAAGTCCAAAAATGCAACCTGAACGTCTGCCACTCATTAACTGCTTTACAACAAAGGTCTCTAAATGCCAGTAATTCTTCACTTCAAATTGAAAACTGCCTAAGGTGTCCCTTCTTCACATATGTACAGATCTACTTGGTCCTAATAGATTCCCCATGCCTTGTAATCCTCCTGGGGATTTAGAAGTTTGTCAGAGGCACATAGTATAAACATACCAGTGGATGTACTGGCAGCCTGTATAGGATCCTGATAAAAACATAGTAATAACTCATTTCTTGTAATTTTATAAGTTTTCTCATACCCTAGTGGTACTAGAAGCTTCTGACCACGTGAAACATCAGTTCAATTATCTTTTATGCTGACAAATCCAACCCCAAACTTCTTTCCCCTGAATAATGTATCCAACCAACCAAGAAAAAGGCTATGTCATGACAACTACTTAACCTCTCACAGTTGTGTCAAAGTGCAGGAAAGAATGTAGCATTCAGAGAGAGAAATCAAGTGACAAAGAGAGTGTAACCCAGTGATTACAATGTTTTGGTAGAAGCTGGGAGTTCTAGGGAGACTTCATCACCTTTAGTAACGTCAGCTGACTATCACATACCCTCATGGTTACACTGACTACCATCAGCTTCAAGCTCCACATTGGTAGGTTGCAATTTACCTCACATGTTCCAGCACACACAGCCTTTGTAGTAGAAATACAGGCTTCTGTCTTTTGCAGAAGTAATGTAAGTGGAAGGAAGCCGTCATGGTAAATTTAGAGTTAGAACACAGACTTTAGGCATCAGCTTGCATCAAATTTCCTATCAGTTAATAGCTCTTAACTCAGCCTACTGAAGGCTGCTGCTGCTGCTGTTTTCCCTTCTATATCCCTTTGAGAAATCAAACCAGCTATTTGCCAACTCTGGAAAACTTAAGCATCCATTATTTCCTCCCTCAATGGTATGAAATCCACCTCTCTGGCTTAGATTGGTGCAGACAGAGGACTAAAATTTAAAGAACTTTCATTCTTGAGTTCTTAACGATGGCTTAAGCTAAAGATGTTCTAACTTAACGAAGTTTTAAGTTTTAAAGTAAGACCCAGTTAGAAAGTTAGACAGTCTTAGGCTACTTACAATCATAATTGTCCATGTATGGATGGATCTTGTTTCTAGGTGCATGACTTACCGTGATTACCTTCCTAAATAGTTTTAATTATTTATGGGTTAAGGGTTTGTTGAATTTTTTTTTTTTTTTAATGATTCTTTCTTCGAATTCCACTTTATCCACTTGACAAAGAAATTTTATAGGTAAATTAATGCACCAAAGCAATAGTTTTAAAAGGCTATAGTATTACTTAATTGTGAAAGCAACCCCAGTTTACTGTGACATCTGTAAATGTGTTGCACATGTAGTGTCTGTGACACCAAAGCTATTGGTACTTTATTTCTTTTCTAATAATGTCTTTATCAATGTAGCTCTGTTCAGAAAAGTAGTTTTACTGTTCCTTACTCTTTTTTACTGTCTCACTCTTCAAATATTTCTTAAAATTAACAATTTTTCAAGCATTCTTATAGGAGTTAACAAGACCTTTGGTGAAATTTAGTGTGATAGTTCTCTAGTAATACTTCCTTTAGTCAGCACTTGTGGAAAACCAAACCAAAAAAAACCAAACAAGCAACAAAAACTTTACTAATCCTTCAGAGTTCTGCTCTTATTTATTGGCCCACATTATTTCTTTATTTAAGTACACTCTCAAAAACAAATAAGAGCCAACCTTCCTGTTATTCTGTGGATGGTTACATGTACACCTGTAATTCACAGCTAAGTACACTGACTTAAATAAATGAGCATTATGCAGAAATTCTTAGAAATAACTCCTGACCTCTGCCATTTTGAAATATTGCCTATCTTGGATACCAAAAATTTTGCCTACCTCAGAAATCTGTTAGGCCATATCATGTCATGGGCTCCTGCATCTTCTATTTGAACTAGTAATTTCCCTCAAAACACCCCAGAGTGATCTAGGAACACTTTCATATATGAAGGAGCATCCTTTCTGCAGGCTGAATCAACAACCATTGAAGATGGTGGAGAAAGCTCCTGTTGATTTGAGTAAGAATTGGTTTGAAACCTGTAACCATGTGTATGTCTTCATCAGAACAAAAAGCTGTTCTGTGAGGTGTCTTCATTAAGCAGATACTATTGTCCTTAAATGAATAACCTTTGGCTAGTTTACTCCAATACTGATTCCTTTTCCTCAATTAAGCACAAAGCAATGAAATAGAAATCAATCCTGATCAAGAGAATTCACTGATATCTGAGTTTTAATGAGACTCCTTTTGTGTCAAACGGCCACTTCATCTTTTCTAACAAGGCATAAAAATGAGCTTCTAACAGTCCCCAGGAAAGACTTTTCATCCTGGAACTAGTTTTAGAAAGATTTATGCCTCTTACTTTTTATCAGTCCCATGTGACTTCTGCCAAGGCGGTAACCTGAAGTTTAGTTAATAAAGATAATAGGATGAAATTAAACTTCTTCAAAATAGTTGAAGTCACCATCAGGTGTGACAACTTGTTAGAAATCACAGAACTATATCTAATGCTGTATTCGAGTGGAAACATTGGAAAAATAACAATAATATTCATGCTCTGAAGAATCTGTTACTATAAACAAGAAGGTGGTTGTAAGAGTTCAGTTATGATTTTTGAACAAAAATATGTGATCACAGAATCATAGAATGTCAGGGGCTGGAAGGGACCTTGAAAGATCATCTAGTCCAACCCCCCTGCCAGAGGAGGATCACCTACTCTAGATCACACAGGAACGCATCCAGGCAGGTTTTGAATATCTCCAGAGAGGGAGACTCCACAACCCCCATGAGCAGCCTGTTCCAGTGTCTGTCACCCTCACAGTGATAAAATTCCTCCTCATGTTTACATGGAACCTCCTGTGCCTCAGCTTCCACCCATTGCCCCTTGTCCTGTCATCAGGCATCACCAAGAAGAGCCTGGCTCCATCCTCCTGGCACTCACCCTTTATGTATTTGTAAACATTGATGAGGTAAAAAAAAAGTATAATTTTTATGAGGCTTTCTGCTCAGTGGAAAACCTACTAGACAAATACTAAAAGAGCTGAAATCACATAGTGATCCTATCTACTGTGTAACGTGATCTTTGATGCATAGATTTTGCATCAAAGGGGGAAAAGTAGAAATAGCTTGTTCTGGAAAGGTAACCACATTTTATGTTAACTTTGGAAAGGTTTTCTGCTAGTGTACTGCAAGGTAGATTGTGTGCCAGTGCTAACATGAGGGAGGAGAAGATGCTCTGTTGGTGGCTATGGCTTTTTCCCAGCAGGCAGAGGACATGACTGAGAGTTCCCGAGTCTGACATTGATCCATTGCTGACCAGAATGATCTAACATTAGGACATTGTATAGCATAGTATGTGTCAGTGATAGCATTCTCTCTTTCATGTAGGATGTATTTCTCTTGGTGTTTTTTTTAACGACCGAGCCACTAGCACTCACATGGAAAAAGCAAGTGTGACACATGTCACCCATCGTTTAAGTGCCCGGTTCACTGTGAGGAAAGACACACCAGGTTCTCATCCAAATATGCCAACCTGTCTCTGAGCTGCAAGGAAATGTTGGGTTCCACTTCCCTCAGAAAGGGTAAAAAAAAAAGAAACATGGAAGGACGGACAAGAAATTAATATACTCACAGGGCAGGAGGTCTATATTTAATGTGTGTCCCGATGGAAGCTTTGAGGGATTCCTGCTCTCCATATATTAGCTAAGGAAAACATCGTTAAGGGTGTTTTGCTTTTTATTCCCAGTGGTGCATGAGATTCTTCACAAAGGGCTGACCTCTTAAAAGAGTCTGAAAACCAGGGAAGCTACGCAGTCACTTGAGGAAGTATCCTCAGGCTTCAGACAGAGCTTGGAGGTAGATAAAGCAGCCAGCTACAGTGAGGAAAGGCCATGCTGCTTGGGAAGACTTTATCAGAAAAGCACCAGAAATCAGTCAAGCAGAAATCTTACCCCCAAAGGCTGCTCAGTTTGCCCTTCTCAGGAGCCCTTAGCATCTGCAAACCAAGTCCCACACTGAATAAAGCACCAAGAAAAAACATGAACACTGAGGGACTTCTGCTGTCTTATTTTCTGCCAGGCCTCCATTACCAAATGTTTTCTTTCTAGTCCTGGTTATATCCCAAGTGTTACACACTGGCTTTGCTCAAGGTGGCATCAGCAGGTGTTGTGCATTGCACAAGCAGGTGCACTTGCACCAGATCTGCAGATGAGGCTGCACTGTGCTAAAGCCATACTACTCATCTCCAGAGTTGGGGAGGTGATGGTGAGCATCAATTTGCATACACATGCCCATGTAAATACAGTGGGTATCCACCAAGCTTGAAATGAAAAATGGATTTAATACTGTGGGTACTTCCTGCATTTCCCTGTAGGGATTGTTTGGGCAGCGGGAGTGAAGGTGATGAGGAATGTGCTGTTGTTTCCTCCAGCTGGAGGCTCCACGGCTTCTTCATGTTGGGAGACCCCCTGTAAGACATGGACATGTTTCTGGCTTAAGGCCAGACCCTGGCTGTGCCCGGGGCCATTGCTTAGAGGTGGAAGGTATTATAGTGTATGAGTTAATAGAGAGGAAAAAAAGCAAATTAATAATGAAGTAGACGGAACCTTAACAGCACTTCTGCTCTCTTCCTCTCTCAGAGGATTAAAAAGTACTGAGACGGTTTGTTAAACAAATCTGTTCAGCTCCTGACCTTCACTGCTACTGAACAATTTTCTTCTTCCATAACCATCTCTCTCATTTTCAGAGAGATAAATAAAAAATGTGTGCAATAAGTTATAAACCAGGTCACATTATTTGAAGGAGACACGTGCACTTTGTGACACTCAGAGCTGACCTTGAAGCAGATGACACAGGACAAATGTAGCTGCAGGGAAGCTTACATCTAGTCCTGACTTAGTCAATGTCAGCACGAGTTGTGTTGGAATGCCTTCCAAGGCACTGTTTGGTTTGAAATAGTTTCATACTTTAGAGCTGCTTCGAATTTTCCTTTTTCTTTTCATTTTAGACCTTGTTTGATTTTTCCAAAGTGTAGCACTATATTAAAAGGATTTTCTGTCTCTCTTCTCCCCTGCTTTGTCTCCCCTCCCCTCCCTGCCAGCTATTCTCTTTTCCTCTTCCGTTCCCAGCTCTGGGTTGTTGCAGTTCTAGTATATACACTTTAATAAAGCTAGCAGCTGGCTCAGACATGCTCTGATCTTTTCCATTATTAGAATGTTTAAAGTCACTATCAGCCATAACAGAATGGTAGGGGAGGAGGTTATCTTATGACCCTTTTGTGCAGCCTAAGATAATAAATTCAAACCCTGTAATTAGCAGCTCCCATACAGTATTACACAAATAATAAAAAGGCCTAGAAATTCTAAATGAATAATCAAATGGGTCAAAACGTGGATGTGAAGGAAAATATCCAATGAAACCCCAGCCTTTGCCACATTTCTTTTCTGTAAAAATAGCAAGTTTTTTTCTGAAGTAACTTTAGTCAATTCACTATAAACATTAAGAGTAAATACACAGATTTTCAGGAGCCCCACATCAGAATGCTTTTAATATAAAGTTTGCAATTATTTTCAAGTCACAATAACCAGGAATAAATGTACTATTGGACATGAAAAGGAATATATCCATCCCTGCACTTCCATTCACACAACCTGGTAGTCTGTGTATGTCTATTCCCTACCACAGGAGGCAGAAATACCCCATCTAGGGATGATTGTGTCCTGTTCTCCAACCTCCTTCCGTTACAATGAATGTGTGTGTGCTAGCCAATTATAATTCACTGATACTTATAAAGCCACCTCAATGTATTTTTGCTAAATTCACAATATTGAAACTATGTAAAATGCATCTTTTCATAGCCTGTTACCCTCACCCTTAATAATGTCCTCATTACTTGCTAATGCATCATAGAGGTCTCAGGCCTGCAAAATGGTGCTGTTATATGGTTAACATCATACCTGGACTCCTGTGGACCTGACTACAAATGGGCAGTCTCAGATATGTGTGATTATGGTACAGGAACTTTTGTGGATGGATACACAATACCAGTGTGCAATGTGCAACAGCAAAGAAAAGATCCCCAAGCTATATGTAGAAGCATAGAATCATATGTACAAAACAGCCCTCTTCTTTTCTACAGTGAGGCTTATCTGGGAAGTCCTAAGTGCTAGCCTGTGCATTATGCAAGTATAAAACAACTAGATCCTTTCCCAGAGTCTGGCCTGTTTCATGGGGCACTGAGGCTGTGGTTTTTTAACAACGTGAATTCAATTTTAGAATTTAAAATACCACATGTGAGATGCTGCCTTCACACGATGCACAGCACTGAATTAGTAAAAGTTCACTCTGGCAGTTCAAACTCCAATAAAAATTTTGAAGAGGTAACTTCACCCCATCATCTGTTCTGCTAGATCAGGTATCTATCTTCATGCAGCTGACATAGAGCAGGCTGAGCACTGTATGGTATGTTCTGGCTGATCAAAAGGAAATGTAGTCATGTCCTAGCTGTCTTATTTGTATCATGGGCTGGTCTAAAGCTAGCTGTTCTGGTATTAACAGACAAGAAGTCAAGGATGTAGTTAGAAGTGACATTAAAAAATGGGAGACTTCTCAGAAGCCTGGAGATGGACCCAAAAGGTGGGTCTGTTTTATAAGCTGATGAACAAGCCCCTATCTCACCCTGAGGAGTGGGTGCTTTACACTGTTATTTAAGTACTCTTGGTAGTGTTCCTGGCCATTCCCCCAGGCTGCCACTGAAACCAGCTCTGTCCACAGCTCTGGGAGTGCTACAATAGGATGAGGAGGCCCCAAAAGTGGGCTACAAAAACCACGTTTTAGTGAATAAAATAAAAGGACAACAGGATAAATCTAAGAAAATCCTTTCACAATTAAAAACTGTGGTGAAAACAATGATTACAAGGACTGTGTTAAAATCCAGACATATTCTTGGGCTTTAGAAAGTTAAATATTTTGGTCTAGACATAAACAACATCACAAACAAACTTTTTCAGAGTGAATACTTCTACCATTTCAGTAAAAATCTTGACATTAGTTCTTTTGTTTTATCTCTAAGCTCTTTGCAGCAAAACCCTCCCACATCAAGCTGGCTGTGATCTTCTCCATTATCTAAATTGACACCTGATAAAATCCTGAAGTGACATCTTTGATGACTTTTTCATCAGCTCAAAAAGACCTATGTTACTTGTCCCTGCTGTGCAGGCAGTGTGGAGAGGATGCCAGTGGGGGAGAAAGTTGATATTGACCCAAATTTGAGCAGTTGTGTTGCTAGCTAAAGGATGAATCCAAGCAGTCTCCAAGGGAATCAAATATACCAGAATAAATCAGTGAAATTCTGCTGTCTGAAGTACATTTGAAATGGAAGTAGATTGATTCATTGCAGCATTAGTACACACTTTAATTTACTGAATGTATGGATGATTAATATATATGTATGTATTTATATATATATGGGAGTTGGACTCAATGCTTATGGCTTCCTTCCAACTTGAGATACTCCGTGATCTTATGATATGTATTTTTTGTTATATGCTGCCCAGTATTAGCTTCTTCAAAGGAACAAGATGTTTTACTGTGTGATTGACTGGCTTGCTCTTCTAGCGTTTTAGCTGAAATTTGGTTTATTATGATTTTGCAGTGAGTTTAGTTTGTGTTAGTCAATGAATATTGTTGCTAGGGAGCACCAGTTACGGTTTTGAAGTATAATTTGCTTAAGCGTGTTTAAATGGTCTTGAAGAAGGCTTGCAACAGTTTGAATTACATTCATGATGTTTCAGGTATGGCGGTTTTAATGGACTTGCACTTTACTGACATTTTGTATTAAAATAAATCCAAAAATGCTTTACATTATTCCCTCTTTTTTTTTCTTTTTTTTTTTTCCACTGAAAAATACATAAAACTTAAAAATGGTGGGAGATATGTCAATGATTCTGATGTGTCACCATTTCTTGTTTCCTCACTGTTGTCTGACTGTCCTTTCAAGAGTAAAACATCATTCCTTTCTTGGTATTTTGCCTCCTGCCTGTCCCAGACTGGTTTTACTTCCATTTTTAAAGTTCTTCTCTTTTTACTTTGGGGGAAAAAATAAATCCCTACAGGAAACCTTCCCCTCTTCCTGTCCCAGACTTTTCTTCACTTACTTTATACATAAGATTCTTTATGTAGAAATTAGTAAATATGTATATATAAATGGGAGGGAAAGGAACAGTGAGGACCTTTGATCAACATAGAGGTTAAAATAATTAAATTTTTTCCAGTGACATTGTGAATTATAGGAAGTGAGAATATAGAGAGAAGCCTTTGATAGAAACAGCTTCAGCATCAATGAATTCACATCAGCTTGCTTTGGTTTAGGTACTAGCCCTGTAGTCTCAGAGTGATATACCAGTTTTGTAATTAAAAGGGAATGCTATATATCTTTAGGGCTTATTTTAAAGGCCTTTGAATATTGAAAAAAACCCCTTCTGCTTCCATGGACTTTGGACTGTCTTAGCGCTCAGCTTTTCTTACCAAATCCCACCAGGAATGCCAGTGCAACTATGCCATAGATTTGCTAGTGCCCTTAATCTGCATAAAAGAATATCAGATGAGAGAGTCTGTTAAGAATTAGAACAAAATGATGCACTAATAGGAGAAACATAACTGACTTACACTTTCTCCAGACAGCTTCAATACTTCAATATTATTTGAATTTTCTGTAAGGCAGCTTCTAGGTGGATATACATGTTTCTAAAAGTGAAAATTAAGATAAAACAAAAATACTGGGACCCAAAATCTCAAGACGCAGTAATACTCATTAACATGAAATCATACATAGAAAAACTATTATTGATTTTTTTTTGCCAGAGTTGCACATTAAAGATATTACATGAAAAGAAAAAGTCCATACTGGCTAGCTATTTCCAGGCTGAATTATGAAGTAAAGTCTCTGAAGCAATTTTCTAAGGTCTCTTTCTTTTTTTAGATAATAGCCTCAATTTCTCTGGGTTGTGAAAAAAACAGTGTCTAAGTACAAAAGTAAGTTAAATGTTACTGGAAAGAAAAAAAAAAAGAATTCTGCATTTAAGCCCTATGTCTAGTATCTAATATTTTATGTTAGCAAAAGTTTGATACTTCTCCATGAGAAATAAATAATCTGAAATTTCAGAAGCAACAAGCACTCCCTTGCTCACAATACAAGTCTCTTATCTCAGAGTTATCTGTGAGAATAGTCATGAATAGTATGTTAGGATCAGACAACTTATTTCCTGTAAGTCTTTTACTGTAGGTACTGTAGGTAAAAAACAAAACCAAAACAGACAAAAAACCCCATAAACCAACCCCCCCGCCCC
>JANHGN010015104.1:27195-50000 GCA_024605025.1 Megaceryle maxima | reverse complement strand
AACAAAAAAACCAAAACACCAAAAAACAAAAACAAAACCAAACAAACAAACAAAACAACAACAAACCAAACCAAATTAAGTGGCAGTAAAATAAATGAAAAAAGAAATCATGTGTTTGTGATGCCATTTCCAATGGATGTTTTTCCAGTTCCCATTTTGGTTTACAAATGCATACTTATATTGCCAAATTTCATGGAAATGTGCACAGCCGTTTAAAAGACATCAAATAAACATCCTTTTTATTACAGTGAAATGCTAATATCAAGTCTTAACAAGTAAATCTAGGGTCTGTAATTTTAAAACAGCAATAACAATAACCTCAGGCTATGTTTTCATTTTGTGGTTGACTTTATGAGAAGCAACTGTTATTTCTGTGTGGCATTTCACTGAATCAGTGGCATGCTCATTCAAGGTAAAACAAGTGGTACTCTGGTGGTCCTTGTGATGAAAAATCAATGATTATTGGTAAATTCAATCACACTGCCCACCACAAGGCTTTTTCAAATTTAAAAGTTATAAATTTCAAAAATTCAAATTTAAATTTCAAATTTAAATTTCAAATTTAAATGTCAATGTTTGCATAAGTATTTGTCAGGAAGATTAAACCTAAGCAGGAATACCAGTGAATCTCATGATAAAATTCTGTAAGGAGAAAAGTTTTAACAGATTCCCTCAAAACCCATATAATTATACTGGAAGTTTCTTAACAAACAGCCAGAAGAGAGCAACGAATGGTTTACCTATCTGTGGCTGCCCTTACACAGGAACACAAAAATGTCTATGTTCTTTTGAAACAATTCTGCCACATCCTTAAGCTATGTGCAGGCAACAATTTATGTAGAAAAACTGAGCATAAGAAAAGGATGTTAAGAGGCCGCTCAGCCTGCATTCATAGCTTGACTATATGAAATTAAAAAAAAAAGAGAGAAAATAATTATTTTTGCCCAGAGTTCACTCTCCTCATTTGTCTTAGTAATGCTATTTTATTTAATGTGTAGAAACTGCAAATTAACTGGAAAAAACACATCTTTGGAGTTTTTATCTTATTTCTTTTAGTAACAAAAATAAATTGTCTAGCATAATTTTCTTAAGATAAAACAAACATTGTGTACTATTCTGCCCTTGGATGAACTTAAATTCCGTTCACTGACATCCACTCCTAGATTTCACTCTCAGGATTCTTCATGCCTCTTACAGAAGCTGCCGCACCACAAAATAGTGCCAGGCTTTAAAAGCTAAAATGAAAGAGCAGAAGAGATCTCTAGTGTAGATCTTAAACAATTTAATAAATGGCCTTCTCATCAGAAAATTCCTTGTAGTTATTATCAAGTTATAATATATAATAAATGAAAAATACTAAGTTAGCATTTATTCATTAAAACCCCCCAACAAAAAAACAAACAAAAAACCCAAACAAACCCCAAATAAACAAAAAACAAAGAAACAAACAAAAAAACAAGACCAAAAAATGCCAAAAAGCAGCCCTCAATTATCTTTCAAGATCTTTAAAGGATCTTGAAAAAATAGCCTGACTATGAAAAGATCTATTTCATACTGCATTAATTTTGTTTCACACAAACAAAGTTCCGCAAGCAGCATGTTAAATATTTCATGATAGCAGATGCAAGATGTGGAATTCAGATAGTTTTATCCTCTGTAACCCAAGGGGGAAAAGGTCCACTCTGTTTTTACCTAGGGCACAGAACATGCAATGGTTATAATGCTTACAGAGATTTCATACCTTGCATTACAATCCAACTTAAATGAAATTGCCCTGTGTTTTGTCTACTAAACTTAAAATTCATTAGCTGCAGTATTATGGGCTTAAAATTAAAACAAACAAAAAAAACCCCAACCAACCAAAACCAAACAAACAAAACCCAACAAACCAACCAACCAAAAGGCAAGAAACAGCCCCTCATTTGAGATCTTTTCATGCATTTTGAGGACCTTGAGTAAAATCTGACTCTGCTGAAGTCAGTGACTTTATTGATTGTGAAACAGGGCACACTTTACCTTCAATGTCTTCACCTCTGTATAATAACAAGACTCATCCTATCTGCCAAAAAAGGAGGAAAAATGTATCAAAACCAGCCAACAACTATGTCATCTCTTAACTGAATGCAGGCTTTCTCTCCACAGCAACTTCTTTACTTTTATTGGCATAGATAGAATAATTTTTAGCGTTTCCCACTTCACTTTCCACTTGCTTTTAACTCAACAAACTCTGCCATTCTCATGCTGTACTTACCTTCATTCCAGATACTGAAACTGATACCCTAGTCCTCATTTCTGAGTAAAGTCTATGCCTTTTCCTTCCATCTTTAGGATATCTAGAACAATCTCTGTCTTTATCACTTACTACCCATGACTCCTTCAAATACACATTTCAGTAGTTAGTGGAAGGGAGGGTGATTATTTCCCTTAGTGACTGTGCTTTCTATTGCTCTACCTAATCATGATAATATATATCTCAACAAGGTATAATATACATCTGATAGGTGGCTGATGAGTCTACTACTTTGCTAAGGACTTGTGACAGCAAGACACAAAGTTCTACTGGTGTAACACAATTGGAATATTTCACTTAGCTTGAGCCATTATAGATTTTTTTCACTGACCCCAGAAGCTTGGCAGTTTTATTTTGAGAACTATTTACAGTCCCAAAGTGTAAAAGATATTATTTTCTTGTATACTTCAATATAATTTCCTTATTATTATGTACACCCTGAAATTACTTCACTATTATGACACACTGAAGAGTAGTAAGAATGTAATATCAGTGTTATATTACATTTTTCTGATGATTTTGGTATAACCCATTTGTGCTGATATAAATACCAGATCAATAATAATGAGGATATGATGTTTCACAATGTTATACTGCTCTGTGTATAAAAAGACCCTATGCTGTCCCAATTCAAAGTAATACAGGCTCTCTGGCTTGTGTTGTCAAATAGTTCTCCAGAGATTTATCAGATAACATCACTTTTTTTTTTCCCCTCCCACTCTCCACTTTCAGTAGCATCCCAGTTGGTGAAGCTTGAGCCCTCTGTGACAGTCTCCATCCCTCCATGTCAGCTGGGCATTCAGCAAGCTAAACAGGAAGTCCACTGTTTACTGGGAGTGTTGGGAGCAAGACAAAAGGCTCCCTTCTCTATTCTATGTGCCTTTACAGCAGGTAGTGCACACCTTTTTTCTGCACCAGAGGATGACTTTTTCAGCTCCTCTTGTAGGTATTATCAGTATTATTTAATGAAGTAATTGTTTGGGGAATACTGACTTTACTGGCTAGCAGCACATGCAGAGGAGAAAATACTGATTCTCTGGAGATGAAGATATCTTCATCTAAATAATGGTGAAAATTCCCTCTTCTGGTTTTCATGACATGTGTTTCAAAAGACAGTAAAGATGCCTCATACGTTCTTAACATGATTTTCAATTGCCCATTCCTGTGACAATATGTAGCTGTAAGGCTGATTTTCTTATACATTGTCTCTCACTCAGTTTTGAAGTGTCAATAAAGGCAGATTAGACATTGTAGGGAAATTTAAGAGTTTATTTTTTTCATCTTGTTTTCAACTTGTTACCTGACAGTAACATTTGGTGTTGTTCTGTTATTGCAAGAAATAGTGAATAATCAGTCCTTGTTCACCACTCTACATAATTTTAAAATTATACATTTAAGACTATTATTAATTTATATCGATAGCTTTGTGTTATGTTTATTTAACATTTTTAATATTATGTCTTGCCTCAGTCTTCTCTTTTCTACTTTGGATGGTCCTATTGTATTTTTTCTGATTTCCATTTCAATCATGTTGTCATCCAAGTTTCCTTTATTTGAAATTTTTTCTACTTCTATATTACAGTATGGAGTACCACCTGTAGATTTATATATATGTATTTCAAAGAGCAATTCTCAATGACTCCAAGTCATAGAATCATGGAATCATAGCATCATTTAAGTTGGAAAGGATCTTTAAGATCATCAGATCCAACTGTTAGCCCAGCACTGCCAAGTCCACCACTAAATCATGTCCCTAAGTGCTACATCTATATGTCTTTTAAATACCTTCAGGGATGCTGACTCCACCAATTCCCTGGGCAGCCTGTGCTTGACAACCTTTCAGGGAAGAAATTTTTCCTAACATCCAATCTAAACTCCCCCTGGAACAACTTTAGGCCATTTCCTCTTGTCCTATTGCTTGTTAACTGGAAGAAGTACTTGGGCTACAATCTTCTTTCAGGTAGCAGCCTCACCAGTGCTGAGTACAGGGGGACAAGCACTTCCCTATCATTAGAGTCATTAGAGTTATTGATGATAACTACTACCCATCAGTCTGAAAATGGCACAATAGAGCTACTCTTTTTATATGTTTTTACTTTGCATTAATGCCATTGAAGTCAGAACACCAGTGTGGCAGGACAGCAGCTGTGAGTCTGGGTAGCAACTCCAGACTTTACCAAGTTTGGATGTGCAAAGCAGAGATCAAGCTTCAGGAACTGGAAAATCAGAGACAGAAAAGATCACATCTCTAGACACCCACCTCTCCCAGCAGATTCCACAATTTGTGTTCTGCAGAAATCCTGACAGGGATGGACCTGGATCCCACTTTGGGAAAAGGCCTAAAAACACTCAGCTAACCTATATGTTGAAGTGGCTGATATCTGTTGTGTGGCTCTGGATTGGGGTTGCTCTCACATTAGAAAGATAGGGTGGCTGCACTCTGCATAGAGAACATCCTAATTAAGAAGAAGGTAAGGAGAATTAAAAAACAAACAAACAAACAAACAAACACCAAAACCAAACAAGGTAAAGCAGGTACTACACAAAGGGTGGAGTGGGTTTGGAGGTCATACAGCGTGGAATAAAGAAATTCATGTTTGTTAATCTGCACAGATTAACAATAAACAGGTTAGGCACAATAAATTTCACTTGTTACGTTAGCCTCTGGGGTCTCCTGTCAACATATCTGTAGATCACCACTCACATGGGCTTTGTAGCATGAACTAGCCCTCCATCCTCCAGTGCCATATGCATGGAGATTAACTTCCTGATAGGTCTGTAGAAAGCAGTAAGTGCTCCAGTGGACCTCAGCAACATAGGTGCTATTGAGACTGGTTCTGCTGATTTTGTTGTGGGAACACAAACAGCTCCCAATCAGCCATCTGAAAAACACAGAAACGGAAAACACAGCCAGAATGAATGGCTGAAGTAATTTTGTGTCCCTTGAGCACCACCTTACAGATAAGACTGTATCCACTCCCTGTTCCATGTAGGCTGTACTGTTTTATATAATCTTTGGACTACATGACTATCATGGACTTGGCTGCTAAGTCTAATGTTTCTGTGGCAACACCGTGACTCACTGGAAAGATGGGTGATTCTCTAATTTGAATAGTCATGTGAGACCATAAGCACAACAGGCTTCATGTCTTGTCTGTGGTCCCTTCTCATTTTGTGAAGGTATTATGTCTATGGCCAGACATGACATCTGTCATACTGCATTCTGTGTAGTGTAGATGATGCTGGGTAGGGTTATTTTCATGACAGTGCTGGTAATGGATAGCCTCGCTCTTCCAAAGTGGTTATCCAAGATTCCCACTTTGTCTGTTTCTACAGTATCTTACCACCCATTTCTTGACCAGAAATTCAAATGTCCTCCTTCTACTCTGCATCTTCCCTTGATAGTGATCTCCGTTGCCAGTAGGAGCCACGCTGTTAAAACAGAAACAAAATCAGCTCTTCACATCTTGTGACAGTGGCCCTGTTGAACAGAAAGGTTTTTCAGTCCATTGCAGTTCATTTCACGTTTCTATCTCGATATGGTCCCATCACAGTGTTCTTCTAACCTAAAGGTGTTGCCAGGTGGATGAATCCTACCAGCATCCCTGCAAAGAAGTAGTGTTCCAGCTAGATTTTGCCCCATACTTCCAGCTGTTGAAAAGCTCCAAGATAAGGGTATTCTGGGCCACTAGTCAGGTAGAGAGCTGAGAACTGTTGCCATCTGTAAAATACTGAGGTGCAAGAGGGGCTAAAATTCTCACTCAGGTGCCCTGCTTGCCATTTGCTCCTTTTACCCCACATTTTCTACTCTTCACTTCCACTGCATTTCGTGTTTAGAAACAAAAACCAGCTACAGGAATACCAAAGTCCTGCACTCTGATAGAGGGCAATATGCTTCATTCACATGGACAGCTGGGAGGACAGTAAGCAAACTGGAGTGTGGATGTGACAGGGCTGACATAAAGGTGCTATTTGGACTGCAGTTTGAATACATCTGACACTCAACCTGTGTGGATCCAACTGGTAAAATCTCAATAATCTCCTACAGTAGCAACAGTAATGCCAGTAATAGATACTTTCATGAGAGCTGGATCAGACCTGAGCTTTGTATAGGTGTAAACTGAAGCTTTTTAAAATAGTAACAGATAACATTTTAAGAGCATAAGTAAGTAGTGAAGTGGATCAGCAAAAATATTGTCAATACAAATGGTAGGATAACAAATTAGAGCACTTAGTTTTACTCCAAATTAAACCACGGCTTTGCCTTTGTGCGTAAAATTAAATGCATGTACAAGCTATTTCTGAATGATTGGGCACTGACACTTAAATCTATCCACATATTGTATTTTTGGGTGCAATTCAGTACAACAGAACCGCTATGCAGGATTTCATGGACTCCATTAGCCTGTCAGCAAGGGATCTGAGAGTCATCTGTGTAAATTGCCATAAGTCAGTGGGAGCAGCTGTCAGACCTCAAGAATATAACTGAGATTTAACTACTCTCTGTGATAATAGTGTCCATGGTTTTGTGTAGGCTTTCTACAGGGGAGGAGAAGTCCAAGCTAATAGGAGATTTTTTTTTTTATCTTTGCCTGAACAATGTAATATTCTTCAAGACTCCTGTTTATTGAAACATGGGTAAAAACAAAGCAAATAGTTAAAAGCACAGAATATGACTCACTAGGATGAGAAGGCAATAGAGGCTTACTTTTCTTAAAACCTTCTGAAAAATAAAAGCAAATCTAAGAAGAATTCAGAGCATCATTAGGCAATGACTGAGAAAATGTTGTATAGCATCCTCTCGACTCTTGTTTTTTGTGCAAGTCTCCTGTGAGCTTCTGCCTTTACAGCCTAAAGGCAGAAGCAGCAGCTTTCATTCACCCCTCCTACACTGTGTGGGACTGTCAAATGACAGGCTTTGAAAGTAATCATTATTATGACATAACAAAAGGGTGTTGGGATTTTTTGTGGGTTTTTTTTTTGTTGGTTTGTTGGTTGGTTGTTTTGTGGGTTTTTTTGTTTGTTGGTTTTGGTTTTTTATGTAAACAACCTCTAACAGCTTATTCAAGTCACTATTTTTTTTTCTGTTTTCATTTAAGTGTTGTCTCCTTTATGGTACATATAAAAATTATTGAATTAAAATATGATTTCATGTGCAGCTTTTACATCAAACAATATTTTTTTTTCTGAATTCTTTCCTCAGTTGCTGAAAAGTTGAAATCTGCTGGTGCAAATGTCTAGGATGAAAAAGCACAGCTTGTACCCATTCTAAGGTTCTGATAATCTAACACCCACATTTAATAAATATACCTTTTATTTAATAGCAGACTTTTTTTTTTTTTTTTCCTAACTGTTTAAGTTTAGTTTGAATTCAGCCAAAGGAAACTGCTTTGTTTTATTACAATAAAAGTGAGGTTTTATTGCTTGGAAGAAATCTTGCAACAATCAGATTTTGTTAAAAATATAAAAGCTTTCCGTATATTTCATACAACTAAAGAATGATAACTGTATGTCTAAGATCCCTTCTAACATGTATTTATTATCTTCCTATATTCAAAATTTCCTTTAAACCTTAATATTTTGGGTCTTAAAAAGTGTTTCCTGAAAAATGCTCTTTTAGGGTACAAGAATGTTAGGCCATTTGGAACAGGTTTTGATACTTTAAGTGAGTAAAAAATTTGCTATTTAACATGCGAAAGAGGGTGATAATTTATCCTCCACCAGAGATTTGTCCACATATATCCATGTGGGCTTTCCAAGTTTTTTACCGTAACTGAAGCCTTGATTTTGCAATTCAAAGTTGGTAAAACTCTTGACCATGCATTAGCTTTTAAAGTCTTGCTTAACAGCTGCTAACACCAATGGAACCTAAATATTCCTGTATAGGGTTGCACCCAATCACTTGTTTTGAAACTTTGCAGAACAAAGACTTAAATTAGAGTAACTGGCATAAATTTTACTTATACTCTTCTCAGCAGCTTTATCTGATTTTATATATTTTATCTTGCGTTAAGTGTACACACATATATGTTGAGTACATCCAATATTGAGAATGATGATATAGCTCTCAGATTCCCATGACGCTGTCAACACATTCCCAATTTAGATCACTTTGGACACAGTTTCTTTATTCCTATGCAAGTCCTTCTGAGCCAGGTGTAGGACTTTGTAGGTGCCTTTTATCATATTCAATTCTGTCTAATGCAGTTCTGAAGGTCCATTTTTCTTGAAGACAGTTACAGGGAAATGCTGATCATTCCTCCAGAGGAGGTCAGTGCTTCATGTATGTTGTGTCCGCTGCCTAACAGTGTGCACTGACTGTACCAGCCCCCTGGGAAATGTCCCACTGAGTACTGGAAAGGGCTACTCAGAGCCTCCACTACCTAAAGAGTCCTTCATCCCTGGTGTCTCTGATTTTAGCTCAACAGCTTGGGCAAATCTGTAAACTTCAGAGTTCCTCCAAGTTTACCCTTTCTCTGTACCTTCTTGCTCTGTATGTGAGATTTTGGCTCATATGGCTGATATGGAGATATGGCTGTGGTGGTTACAGCTAAGCTCGAACTCTGCACAGCTTCTAAAATTCATAAATATCTGGATGTATTCCTGAGGAAAATCACAGTCCAAATGATATCTAACAAAAATTGTGATCCTGATATATTGGTATGATTTGCTAACCTAATGTTTTTGTATTTACATTTCACTCCTTCAGAAAGGTTATCATAAGGGGCAGATTTTTGATTATTCTGTAAAAGGTCTCAACTTTAAAAAGAAATAAAAATTACATTAACTTTCCTCTTTACTTGTACTGTAAATACTGGATTAATTTCTAAACATGCTTATCTTCATTTTACATTGCCATAAAGATATTTCAATTTACCTATAGTTCTTTCTTCTTATTAATTTATTAAGCTTTGTTGAAAAGATTCCCTTTATCAAAAGGGACATTTTCTAGAAAAATTATGCACTTTGCACCTGTTGTGGAGGTGGATAGAGATTTAAGTCTGGATGGGTAAAGAGGGAGTTGATTTAATTTCATATTATGTTTAATTAACAATGCTGTAGGACCTCACATTACAAGGTGCTTGACAAAGACAGAGCAAAAAGAGTGTCTTCTGCTTCAAAGACCTTATAGTTTTATCTAAAAGTGTTAGCGGTCATTCAACAGATTGCTAGAGACTGTGGCAGTTCTTTAATTTCAAGTCCTGGGAGAAGACTAGTAGCAGTAAAGAGTTTTAAGTTCACCAAGGATTAAAAGCAAGGTGAGGTGCTTGTACAATAAATGTAACCACAGACCTTTAAATTTTCCTACCTAAGGTTAAACTGTTATTTACAGAATATAATGGAACTTCACACAAAAAAGGTATCTGTGTACCAGCACCTACATTCCTGAAAACCCTCATCTCTCCTGCTATGTATTATGTGAACTATATCTCTGTATTTTACTTTGCCAAATACTTCCTCTAATTTATTTAGTGATTCATTGATTCTTTCTTCTGTTTTCTTTTAAGAGCTAATTTCCTGTGTGACAAGTAGTGACAGACTGACAGACAGACAGACTGGTCTTCCCTTTGCCCCTGTAAGAGGCATGATGCAATGAATAGATGCAGACAGCCATCTTCAGTAAGCCAGCTTGATATTATTCATTTTATGAAGGCATTTGAACTTAAATAAGGACTTCCAGGGATTTTGAGATAGGGAGAGTTGAGGGAAGACTACTCTACAGAGGAAAGGGAGCTGGCAGTTGAGATTCACAGGGTGGGCAGTGGCAGTACTGTCACCATCCAGATCTGGCTCACCAGAAGTGCAGAGCAGGCCTGTGATAGTAACCAGCATCAGACACAGACCAGCATTCACCCAGCAAACCCACAGTCATGAGGCAAGTCCAAGGTGAAGCCAAAAGGTCAGTATAGAGCCTTGTGATGGAGACACTGGCAGAATGGAGAATGGGATACGTGGACTATGTCCATGTATGACCAGAGTGTGAGTTCAAGCACTCATGCACTGCTTATCTGCTCACACCCTGACTCTGTTTTGGAGTATTTCAGTCAGGTCTCCAGCATAATTTGCTATTGTGGGAAGTACTGTAGGCCATATGGATGTAGGCTGACTGGTGCCACCTGGTCTTGTAGCTACACAGTGGTCCATACCCTCTTTGGATGTTGTCAGAGGTTACAGTCTCAGGAGAGATAGTGGGATATTCTGACATCTCATATTACCCATGTTCCTAGACCCATTCTGGGTGTTCTGGATTCTTGCTCACCTCTTAAGGGTGGACTTCTGCCTTTCAAAGTCCTGCACTGCTTAGCCACATGTACCTATTTGTCCCTCAAAAGGGACGAATGCCTATGGAGGCAGATGATTCTTTCTTTCATTTTACAGCTCCCCCAGGGAATGTACATTCTTCTATTCTCTTACTAAGGCTTGCTGAGTGTCTAAGCATTCCTAGCTAAGAACAGCTTCAGCAGGATAGCTTTCAGACACCCCAAAGCAGAATACATTGGTCAGTCCAGTGGAAGCTGCACAACCTAAGCAGTCTTGTTCATATCAGGTATAAACTACTCAGGTAATCTCTCCTTTCTCCCTTGTGCCTTGTCTCCAGTTCTTCTGTCTTTTTTCTCTGTCAAACACTTGAGAATGAACTCTTCTACTCTATATTTAATACTTTTGTATTTTTACATACATCCAATTTAATACAATTTACATACAATTTAATAATTCTGTGTTTCTTCTTTTTATTTTCATGAGGTGATTTTTTTAATGTTTTGGTTAGGCAGTCAAATGGAAAATGTAATTATTCTTATACCCTTAATTATTACGGCTTTGTTGCACATTTAGGATTGTGAACAAGCAAGGTAGCTGGGAGACAAAAACCAAATAGTGTAAAGTATCCAGTATGTTCTACATGTACTGTTATTCTGGAAGTGAAGTTTGTGAGGCCAGCAGATAAAATTCAGTTCAATTTGCTAAACTTGTTTTTCCTTGGATAATGAAATGCCCAGGTCAGAAGAAAGAAGGAAACACTGGGTCTAAAATAGGAGGTTGTAGAGGTAAAATGCTTTGTAGGATATACACTCAAAAAACTAGAAGGCCAGAAGGAGCCATTAAAATCACATATTCTGACCTTTCACATAGTTTGGACAAAAATGTCCCTTGTATTATTGTGCATTTGAATGAAAACCACAAAAAAGTCTTTTTTAGCAAAAACAGTGAGTTGAAGTTTAAATACTTACATGTATTTGGAATCCAGCACACATTTTAACAGTTAAAAATCTGTATATTGTCTGTGAGTCAGAATCTTTCATTCTTTTCTTCCCCATATAGATTCTCATAAACTGATTTATCCATCCTTGAACGTTGTCTTTGATAAGAAAATTGAAAGAGTTATCAAACAGAGCTTCCAACTCTTCAGTCTTTGTCATGGCTCCTCTCCGAACTCTAAATTTTCAACCATCTTCTGGACACCTAGAGGAGGAAGCATTTCCTGCTACATATGAAAACATAATTTTCTATCCTCATATATGTATCCCAGGAGTGATTTAGACTTTTGGACAGTGTCAGCCTAGGTTTTTATATTCAGATTGTCCAGTGTGATTCTCAAACTCTTTTCAGACTGCTATCTAGGTTACACTCCCCTCCCCTATATGTCTATCCTTCTTGCTTTGCATTTTGCCTGAACACTGCTTAACACCATTCTCTTTATCAGTGACAGAGCCTGTTCACTCTTCCCCATCCTTAACACTGTAATCTGCAAATCTTATCTGCAATGATGTTATTTTTCCTTCCAGGTCACTTAGAATAGTGTTACACACCTCAGGAAGAAACCCTGCTCCATTCAAGGGACTCTGAGAAGCACGCACACTCTGAAGATTATTAATTTACAGTTATTTTTTGAGATCTGTCAGCTCATTAGTTTTTAATCCATTTACCACATGAAATCTTTCTGTTGTTCTAAAGTCTTTATCAAAATGTATATCAACAAGTCAAATATTTTCTTCTCTACTACTGTTAGATCAATATTGTTATTTTTACTGACAGGCCTCCCCCATTATAAAGAAATACTAATTTAGATGAAGAAGCTCTAGTTTTCACTGAGTCAGAGAGCAGGCATTAATAAAATTAAGTTCTCTTAGCAGTGCAGTGAAGAGACTCCATAGAAGAGGGAACATCTTAATCTCTCCACCCATTTTCAGCCACCTGAAGAAGTTGGTGCATCTAAACTTCCCTTTTGAGGGAAAAAGGGTGTAAAAGAGCCTCACCTCTCTGGTTGGAAGAGGACAGAAGGGCTGCCTTGTGTCAGTGAGAGCAGACTATCACATCCCTGAATCCCTTCTTTCCAACAGGCAATGGATCCTGTGATAGACGTATAGTACATCTACCAGATCAAATCTATGGCCTGAAGTTGAAGCAGGGAGGTTCAGGCTGAATATTAGGAAGTATTTATTTACTGAAAGGGTTGTCAGGCATTGGAATAGCCTGCCCAGGGAGGTGGTGGAGTCACCCTCTCTGGAGGTGTTTAAGAGCCGGGTAGATGTTGTGCTTAGGGACATGGTTTAGTGGTTTTGATAGGGCTAGGAATAAGGTTGGATTTGATGATCTTGAAGGTCTCTTCCAGCTGAAACTATTCTAATTCTAACTTTTCTGACTTATTCCTGCCTTTACTGCCTTTAAAGAAGGCCACACAGTAGGAGCCTTGGAAATAGATGCTAGTGATAGGATAGAGATATAAATCCCATGCTTGATCACCTCAGGTTACTCCTGTCCTCCCTTACTCACCCAGAGCACATGGATGTTGGTACATCTGATGATAGCAGCAAAACCACTTTCTCAGTGATACACATACTCAAACTAAAGACTTGAGGTGCAGAGGATGGTAAACATGTAAAGGAAGAGGATTAAGCTATTATCAAGACCCCAGAATCTGATCTGTAACATTAATACATCTGCTTCAATAGAGAGACCAAAGGATGTTTTACTTATGTAGAGAATGTGAGAGAATCATAATTCAAGTATGTGACCCAGGTGCCTTAAGCAGCATGAGTTACAGGCTGTCAATAAACAGAACTTTTTTTGACCTTGAGGACTGCAGAATGCAGATCTGGATTGTTAATCAGTCTTTATTCAAGACTCATTCTTGTATCTTGCTGTGTGCTCTGGTTCAAAACCTGGCATGTTTAAGGACCAGTTTAAAGGTAGGCACCTCAAGTAGTGCCAGGGCTGTCCATGGGACTGCATCTGTCATCCACATGAGTGCTCTGCTGGAGCAGAGGGAAAATGTTCAGCTTCTTGTAAGATCAAGTGCTATGACAGTGCATGGCTCCAAGTGAATTGTAAGTTTAATCATTTTGCAAAATATTTCTGTTCTCATACCAGTTTACGGACAGCTATTGATTTCACATCTTTCTAAAGCTTTTCCTACTGTGATTATGACTGTACTTTCTTGTTCATCTGAATGTAACACTAAATAGATATCTGCCAGAACAAGCATAAGTACATATAAGAGATCCTCATTCCTTTGTCAATTAATTCTTATGTACTATTATGTGGAAAGTGTGTTCTATTATAAATATCTTATAATGCAATGACTTACTAGTGCTTGATTAGCCACGTAATATCTTTTGGTTAAAAAATTTATTGTACGTGACTGCATGTTGCACACTGCTGCTACTTGTCTACAAGTGATTGTTCCTCAGGAAGTGAACACACTGTGCTTAATTTTTTTCCTTGGTAATCTCTTCCTTTTGCTATCTCCAGCACTGTAATCCCTTCCTTTCTACATTCTATGGATTAAGTCATCTTTTCCAGCATGACAGACTTTAAATAACTTAATGACTAGGTGTCTGCAAAATCCCTTGCCTATATTATAAATAACAGTACATGCTACTCAGTGAACACTGAGAATGTAAATCAGCATTACTCTTGCTGTTTATATCAGAAAAAAAAACCAAACCACAATTGAATTACAGACTTATGTTCAGCCATAGACCATGAAATTAGTGAATAATAGCAATGTCCTGAAACTCATACCTTTTAAAAATGATCAAGACTAGAAATTATCAAAACCATGTTTTTATAAAACTGCCCTTCACATACAACCTGAATCACTGATGCATCAAATAGAAGAGAAACTAGTGAAAACTCAAATCTACGTTTGGTGTCAGTTGGTTATTAGTGTAAAGACTCTACATTTGATCTTTAAACAGTAAATAACAACAGAATAAAACCCCCTACAGGGTAATCTCCTATTAAGCTTTTTCATTTTTTATGGTGACTTTTATGTGTACGTTATTGACTGTTACTGCTATGTCATTTCGATAGAAAGTACCTGCAGAGAGGGATGAGGACTAAATCAGATTAGTTCAGAGAGTGTAAATCTCAGATGAGTAACCTCTAGGGCAGTGCTCCAGACTTGCCTAAGGACAATCTTGTGCAGGAAAGTCCTCCTTGTTGTGCATTGCACTGCCCCAAGCCCTCACGAGGTCAGACATGGCACCACTTCTCTGCACAGCTGCCAAATGCTGCCTGGATGGGATGGAGTCACAAGGGGCCCACTAATGTGAAATCCATAAATCCAGAGGAGTGGGAAGCCATGGCCAACACTGCTGCTGAGCAAGCAGTCAGGTGTCAGGCATAAGCAGACTATGGGCCAGTGCTCACTCATGAAACAAGATGTGCACTTTTAATTTCACTCCTTTGGATTAAAGCTCACTCCCCTCCACTATGTGAGGAGTGCAGCACCCTACTAACAGAGGAAACCCTTTGCTGATGGTTGACAGCCATTTGTTAGATACTAGGTTGAGTGTCAAAGCTGAGGCCACTAATTTCAGCAACAGTCTTGCTTTACTCCTAGAAGTATTTCCCAGTAGTGCCCTATTAGTCATGTTAAAAAGAAGAAATCAACAGGGATCTATATGCAGCTTGTTTGTCTTTAATTAGTGCATCGCACTAGAATCTAGCATGGTTTTTATTACTCTTCCTTATCCATTTGAACTTGGCTCATTTTCTTAATTTTGCATTTTCTTAATTTACAGTACCTGAGGCCATTGTCCTCTTTCTGTACACATGGTAGGCAATGTCTAATGAGTTGCTATGAAATCCTTTCCTCTTTTTATCTCTGGATTCTCTGCTAGTAACTTTAAACAAGCAGTATTCATCCCTAGAGCCAGTCTGAATTCTCTCTGTTGTTTTTGGTTGGATATTTTTTTTTTTTTTTTGTAGGTCGCTGTTACCCCAAAGCTTAATTTTGTAGCTATTATTTTTCATACAAACTCATAGCTAAAAAAGTGTAGTTAGGGCTGCACTCTAACCTTCTAACATGAACAAATCAAACAAAATCAGTCCTAAAGATTAATGGGAATAAATATTTAATTGCTTTAAAAATATCTCCAAAGTCTGCTGGGTGCATGTTTTCGCCAAACCTGAGGTACACAGAAAATGTGAAATTAAAAGACTAGTGAAGGAGGTCTGGCTAAATTTGATGAAATCATAAAATTCAACGTGTATAAATCTGAGCCAGATTCCTGAACACATCTAAAGAGGACAGAATTGAAATTCAAAAGTTACAAATAATACTATTGCTCTTTTTATTTGTGGCTCCGAAAACGTTTCTGAATAGCGATTCTTGATATCTTGAACAAGCCCTTTTCCTCCCAAGCAAACCAAGGCACTGAGAAGTGACTTATCAAGCTTTAAGCACTGAATGACAGATAGCAAAAGAAGCAACTCTACAAGCCAAAACCCTACAATGAGTCTGTCTCTTATGTGTTATGGTTATTGCTGAGTGGTGCCTGCATAGTGTCAAGGCCTTCTCTTTTTCACACTCTATCCCTATGAATAGGCTTGGGGTGGGCTAGACACTGGGAGGGTGCACAGCCGAGACAGATGACCTGAACTGTCCAAAGAGATATTCCATACTGTATGATGTTCTGCTCAGCAATAAAAGCCCAGGGTAAGTCAGATGAAGTGATCCCTTCCCTTCATGGCTATGGTTCCCAAGGAACTGTTACATGTGATGAAGCCCTGCTTTTGTGGAAGTGTTTGGACATCTTCCTGGTAATGGGAAATAGTGAATAAACTCTTTTATTGCTTTGCTCATGTGGGCAGCTTTTGCTTTCTGTATTAGACTTTAATCTCAACCCACAAGTCTTCTCACCTTCCTTCTATTTTCTCTGCATCCTACAGGAGAGGCGAGTGAGTGAGTGGCTGTGTGCTTGTTTGGCTGTTGGCAAGGAACAACCCACCACAAATTCTCAGGACTGGCATGTGTGTTCAGTACTTGAACAAAGTCTTCTGCTCCCAGATATACACTCAACCAGCCTCTAGTCAGCACCTGATACTTTAGACTTTGAAAAATCCACATTTTCAAAGAATTTCAGATGAAGAAAAAGCCACTGTTTTGCTAAATAGATCATAAAGCAGAGTCTTAAATTGAGGTGAAATGAGTTTATTGATATCAACTATTTAAGAGGAATAGTCAGCCCATCAAACTGGAACATGCTTCAATCAATGGTCTTATAACTTTCTGGTAGAAGATTTCAGTAGAGGAACTTTAGCATAACATATCCTTCCCTGGACCACCTATCAGACAGATTCATACATGTATAATTCATGCACTTGGAATAAAATGCTATTTTCTGTGTTCTTTCAAAGAATAGACAAATAACAAGAAAAAAATCTATGATGAAGCAGTGTTACAGATCTAGTTTTTACCCATAAATTCACAATAACACTGAAATAAAAAAGAAACAATAAAAAACAACCAAACAACAAACAAACAAACAAACCAACAACCCCAAAATAAAGCAACCTGTCAGCTCTATTACTTTTTCAAGAGAAAGGCAGAATAAGTGCATTCTGCTTCCTTAAAATTCACCTCATTCTTCCAAGACAGGAGAGAATGTGCATAATTCAGTTTTAGATTAGAAAGTTAAAGGAATATTTCCAGCCTGTTTCCATCAAACAAGCAAAACCAGTTTTCTTTGAAAGTGTTCTGATTTTATCTCTATGATTTTCTGTAACTGAAGGATACTCAAAATATTAAATTTAGTTTATTTTGTTCATTAAGAGCATTTTTACTTTAATTATTTACCCTATATGAATATCCTTCAAAACCCTGTGTACAGTTAATAAATGGAAGAAAAAATAATCAATCACTTCCCCTTCCCCCTCAAATTTTATTGCAACCATAAAATACATAAATATGGTTGGAAAACTGGCAGGTAGAGGTAAAATTTAATTTTAACTATTTTTGATTCACTGTGTTTCAGGTTGACAGTGGTTGTAATTGGTTATTATTGTTAGACAGAAATAGTCCTCATTTTAAGACAACTTATAAGAAAGCTTCTATTTAAAATACTGTAGCACCTTTTAAACAAATGAACTCATTATAAAGCATTACATCACTTATTACATCAGGGTTCAATTCATGAAATGGATCATAAATTCTAAAGGTAATAAAAGGTAACTATGAATGTAATTATAAAAATAATCTATGCCATTTATGAACAGAACTTGAGAATGATCAAGTGATATTTGGGGATCGGTTATGGTTTTGTTTCTGTGTGAATATCTGCATACTTCTATACATGTACATACAATTAAAGTAAATTTTACAAGGACAAAAGGTAAAGCAAGCTGCATAAGCATTCCCTTCCTCAGTATGCCCTTTCACTTAGTGAAAGAGTTGGGTTTTCCTCATATTTTCAGAAGCACCTTTGATACTCACTTCTCTTGACATTCCATCATGTCTGATATGCACATTGTCAGCCTGACCTGAAAATGGCTTGGACAGAAGTTTCTGCTGCTCTTTTTATCGCATGATTTTTGCCCTCATCAAAGTGGAATACTCTTCTTAATTCCTAGCACCATCCTTGGGGATTGAGAAGACTTTCCAAATCCCAGTAACTACCATGGCTGCAACCAGAAATGGCAGCAAGGTGGCAAGTCCTTCTCATAGTGCATGGGGAAGAATATATGCTAAGGAGGAAGCACCATAAGCGCATTAGCATAAGGACTTGGGCATGGGAGCAGCTATAAACTAACAAGAAAGAAATGCAGAAAGAAGGGCTGCAGTTTAAGTCCCTCTTACAGCCCAAGCTGACAGTTGATCAGGTGCATTATAGTGCACCTCTGAGAAGGTCTCCCCTCTGCTTGGAACTTATAGCCATGTAATCCCACTTTGTTTAACACATGAATCAGTCTGATCCTTCCGTGACATGTTTTTTTTTTTTTTTTTTTTTTTTTTTTTTTTTTTTTAATAATAGTAATTTTGAACTTGAGGACCTAAGACTTTTTGTAGTAGTAGGATAGGGAGAAGTCCAACATGTTTGCAATAAGAAATATCTTTGCCAAAATTATTACTGCTTTACTATAAAGCAATATGTCATACTGCAGTTCCAGCTGCAAGCGGAAGCAACTTTAGCAGCACTAAGGAAGTACTTCTCTACTCTGGTGCAAGAATAACAAGGGGCAGCATTTCTTTGAAGGCATGTGATAATGAAAGGAATGGCAAAGGGGAAGGTGGGGCAACCCATAGAATATGCAGTGAACTTTCTCAGAGGTCTGCATCACACAGCTGTATAATCTGGATTTCTTTGGCTACATAGGGTAAACCAAGTCTGATTCTTTACCCACTTTTGCAAGTTTACTGTTAGTGAAACTCCAGTGACTTTGATTGAAGAAAATGAGAGGATAATTGAGTTCAAGGTCCCTGCTTTGAAGACTTAACAATCTAATTTTGGACTGGGGCAAAAAAACCAAAACAAAACCCAATTAGGGAGGAAAGGAAGACAAAGTCCCTCAGGTTATGCTCGTGCCTTTACTGGATCTGCTACGTGTCTTTAAATAGAAGCTCTAAATCACCAGTTTATGAACATCATGAAAGATAGGAAGAAAGAGATTTGCTTTTATTGTACACCACTATAGCACAAATACCTAATTTTTGCATCAGTACCATAGCTAATTTTCTGCTTGTGTGATAAAACTGCAAAGCTGACATTATTCGAGACATCTGCAAAACCATCTGTGATTGACATTCTTTTGTTTTTTACTAAACAAAAAAGCTTATTTTTGTGGTTAGGTGACTGTGCACCACATTCTCTCAGAGCCCAGATCACTCCTCCAGACCTCACAGAAAGGTCCTTCTCCATGTGAGATCTCATGTCTTTAGCAGCTGCCACTCATGACTGTGTCTCTAATTGCACCGTGGCTTAATACTGTTTGTACTTCTCTACTGAGCTGCATTTGGAATTTCATATTAAGGTTAAACCTTTTGATTAATATGCATCTTCCCTTTAATCTCAGTTTATGTGCCGGCTAAAGGTAAAACCATGTGCATTGCACAGGCAGTATGGAATTTGCAAACAGAAAATGTTTCAGTTTCTGCTTTTTAGAGCATGCTCGCTTGCTTATAATCACAGACAACTTTTTTTTTCCTTTTAGGATTCAATTCTCCCACTTCAGCTCAAAGCCTTTACAACTACATTTTTGGGTGTTATATTAAAGTGTTTTTCTTTAAGGATGTTGAAACATATTCCCCACAAAATGTTATGGGTATAATGCAGGAAGCAGATCCTGAAACAGACAGCTGCTGGAGTTTCATGATTTTGATTGTGTTTGCCTTTAGTGTCAATAGAGGAGGTTTGCTTAGTGTTGCTTTGTTTTCATCTGTTCTTCAATAGTAACATTCCAGCACTTCAAAGTCAATAGATTTCTTACTGTAAACTTCACTATGTGTCAGGTTCATCTCCTGGCAGAGAAACAAGTGAGGGACAAGGGTAATAATTATTGTAGCAAAAGACCTCCTTCACCCCATGTATCATACTCATGAGTGGTGAGGGCTTTTTCAGCTGAGGCTGTTAATGTACTTCATCCAGAGTTTTTCATGCTCTACAGTATTTCTTATAGTAATCAAAAAAGAATCTGCTGAACCAAGGAAAATATTAACTCTTATCAAAAGACTGGTATTTCATGAGCAGATTTCTCAGCCAGATGAATGTTAGTGCTCTGGTATATATACATTGAAACTCATTTCTAGTTGTAGCTGATATTTTTCCCCACAGAATATATTTCACAGGAATAATTCTTTCTTTGTCCCTCTGTCTCCAAAAAAGAGGCTTCAAATTGCTGGTAGAGCTTGGGTGAAGGGGGATTGTGGGGAAGGAAGTGGGATTAGCATTGATTTGAATGTTTGTGTTTAAACCTAGATTTTGGTATTTAAATATACTTAGAGCCAAAATATTTGGATGTTCAATTATTTATCTGTGAGATTAGGAGAGCTCTGAATTTGTTCTGTGTGCTTTTTATAGTATGATGATGTCAACTTCCAGAGATAGGAATTTATTTATCCCAGGACACATAGACACTTCAGACTGATCACTCTTTCCATGAATATTGGATAAGTCCTAGATTCTTTCCTAGTTCAAATGGAAACTTTGTTTTGTTTGTTTGCTTCTTTGTTTGTTTTTTGGTTAGCTCTGTAAAATGCAGACAGAAAGAGAAATGTACCTGCAAAAAGCAGTTCTACCTATGTTAGATCTGAGTTGCCCTTTTGAGGTGCATTTCTATCACTACAGACTACTGAGCATGCTTGGTCTAGCTACTGACTATTTTATGCATCTCAGCTAAATCCTAAGCCTGAGATATTTTTTTCTGCAGAGTATATACATTCAGGAGAACTACAGTATCAAACACATAGGTGTACTGAACAGTTTCATGCAGTGGGTCTTTTAGATTTACTCAGAAGACCAAAAAAGTCATAGCTATTCCTACAAAGAGAGATGTTTCACAGTAGTAGCTATGGAGGGCAAAGAAGACTGGACCTGGACAATCACATACCCAGGCATGTATGGCAGTGACAGTGAATGTTTAACATCCCTGGCCCTTAAAAGTTGTTAATGATATGAGCAGTTAAATGCTCCAGAGGAAACATTACAGATTCGGGAATGGAAATGAACTGATTAGGTAGACTAAGGCTTTTAAGAGACTTAAGGTACATTTCTATGTATGGGGTCAACTGTGGCTTCATCATTGCCTCATACACATAAATATACTGCTATGAAACGGGCTAGGAACCAAACCATCTCTGAAGTTTTTGCTTCTTTTTATCCCTCTCCTGTGGCTGTACAATCAAATAAAATGAGAGGACAAAATCTAGGTAATCTTTAGGTGCCTGAAGTGAAAACTAAAAGCACGAGGCACTTATATTCTGGAGAGTAATCCAAAAATACCTGCCTAGTCCCATTAGGCACCTAATACGCCATTAGTACTGAAGCTTTCCATCAAACAAAAGATTCTATTTATAAGATCAAATGTTGATCTATGCCTTTGTCATTAATGGGATGAATGAGAACTTTTGGAAAATGTTTCTTTTCATTCTTATCTACATTTTTAAGATAGGTGAGATGAATCACCTGTCACAGAAAGGCTTATGCCATTGATTAAAAAAGCAGTGGAGGGTGACCTATGTTGATATATTGATTTACATTGGAGACATACAAAATATAAGATAAGATAAAACCTGCCTAAGGTGTTTAGAAACCAGCCTATATGTCTAACACGATCCTTATCTTTTTAGAGCAATTGAGCCGAGTATGCATTTCCCATTAACAAGAATTAAATGCCAGAATCTGCAACAGGCACAGGTATAAACTGGGAGAGGAGTGACTGGAAAGCAGCCCTGAAGAAAGGTATCAGGGGGTGCTGGTCGACAGTAGCCTTGATATGAGTCAGCAGTGTGTCCTGGTAGCCAAGAGGGCAAAATGTATCCTGTGATGCATCGGATGTGTGGAAGTAGTGCTTAGGGACATGGTTTCATGGTGGACTTGGCAGTGCAAAGTTTATGACTGGATTTGATGATCTTTTCCCACCTAAATGATTCTATGATTCTAAACACAGCATAACCAGCTGGTCAAAAGAAGTGATTGTCTCACTGTATTTAGCATTGGTCTGGTCTCACCTTTAGTATTTTGTGCAGTTCTGAGCATCACAATTTAAGAAGGATGTGAAGGTACTCAAATGTGGCCAGAGGAGAGCAACAAAGCTGATGAAAGGGCTGGAAGGCGTGTCCTGTGAACTGTGGCTAAGGACTTTGGGTTTGTCTAGGTTGGAGGAAGGGAGGCTTAGGGGTGATCTCATTGCTCTCTACAGCTTTCTGAGGAAGGGCAGTGGAGAGGAGGGAGTGGATCTCTTCTCCCTGGTATCCAGTCACAGGACACATGGGAATAGTTCAAAGCTGCACCAGGAGGTATTCAGACTTTACATTAAGAAGCATTTCTTCGCTGAGAGGGTGGTCAAATACTAGAACAGGCTTTCTGGAGAGGTGATTGCTGCCCCAAGCCTGTCAGTGTTTAAGAGGCCTTTGGACAATGCCCTTAATAACATGCTTTAACTTTTGGTCACCCCTGATCACCCCTGATCATTGTAGGTTCCTTCAAACTGCAACTACTCCTCTTCTCTTCTCTTCTCTTCTCTTCTCTTCTCTTCTCTTCTCTTCTCTTCTCTTCTCTTCTCTTCTCTTCTC
>JANHGN010015104.1:0-27095 GCA_024605025.1 Megaceryle maxima | reverse complement strand
CTTCTCTTCTCTTCTCTTCTCTTCTCTTCTCTTCTCTTCTCTTCTCTTTCTTCTCGTTTTATGGGATCCATGAATTGGACAACCTTGCAGGAGTATCTTCCAAAGAGGCCAGTTTCTTAGGTTTGCTATCAGCCCAGACTTTCCATCCAGAAAGCCCTATTAATGATGCTGCCATTTGTCCACTTCTTTGTGCATTTAGTACCTTGGAGCTTCACTGTTAAAGGTTTCAAGGACTTCATGTAGGTATAGCACACACAATGAAAAACATTTAATTTAATGAGACTGCATATAATCGCATGAAGATCTATGCAAAAGACATTTTAAATGTAACTGAATCACTATAGCAGAGAGCTTGATTTCAATGTATTCAAATCCTCAAAGAAAAATAAAACCAAATTGAAAATGAGGAATGACAGCTGTTATTCTGATTTACACCATTCAAGGATCTGAGCTAATTAAAATTGACCTACCAGAGTTTTGGATGAACCTGATGAGGTTTGAAATACTCCTGGGTTTCTAAAGTGAAGTATTATCAGAAAATTGCAATAATGATCCATAAGTATTCCTCAATATATGGAAACTCTAAATGAAAGCACTTTACTGATAATAGTCTGAAAGGGACTGCATCCCTCTGCCTCTGCTTCAAATTTTTAAAGCTAGATACTAATTTGTAAAATGAAATCCTTGATAAAGAAAGTGTTTCAAACAGAAGACTAACAACACTTTTCAAATTTCCCTTGTTTGAGTATTACTTTAATGACTTCTACATCTGTTTTTTAAAGAGATACATGTAATTACTTCCCTAGATGAGGATTCAACTGTCTCATGCATCAAAGCAGACCAAAAAAAAAAACAAACCTATCAAAGGCCAATGACCCAGAAATATATGAAAGTAAACATCAGCCTCTTCATACCTGGGCTACCTTTTGCTTCACAGTCAGTAAAGCATTTTCAGTTACCTGTAGGTCTAAGCCCAACAGTAACTCCAGACTCACCAACAGCAGACTCAATGTGGTATCCAGGACATGGCAACAGCTGCCAAATACAGCCAGCACCTTGTCACAGGCCACAGTCTCATTTATATGGGGGGGTGTATGCAATCACAAGCTAGGCTGGATCCATTTTGGTCCAGTACTCTGGAAGAGATCCTTGGCTTTGCTTTCTGAACTCTGATTGTCCATTCTGTACCATATGCTTTCTTGGAGACGTTTGAAGCTGAGTCTGTCAGAAGCCCAGCACTATATATTCATAGTGTCTTTTTCAGTAGCCTGAGTTCAGCTCAGTTTGAATTCTGCCTCTACAACTCCTCACCCCCGTTGCAGACAGCTGTGCTGGTGCCCTTCCAGGAGACAATATGAGTCTTTCTTGTCTGCCTGACATTGTCATCAAAGGACAGAAGGGCTTGATGGAGATTACAGTGGGTTGGATGCAGTAAATTGGCTCAGGATTAAACTTTAACTACAGAGCTCACATGAAATTGTTTCCAGAAATGCTAGCTGGACAATGCCACAACCTGAGCTAAGAACCCTCTGAGAGGTGAGTGGTGTCAGTATATATCTAATATAGCTTTGAGCCCACAGTCAAATGGCTATGCAACTGAAAAAACATGGGGCAGGGTGTGCTTAGTCCTACTCCAAGCCAGTTTGTTATGCTTCAAGAACAGTGTAGTCTGCTTGGGGGTCACTTGAAAACAAATATACTGACATTTGTGAGGACCTAAAAACTGTTTCTAATCTGTGAGCCTTTATACATCACAAGCTGAATCCTGCCTGCACTGAAGTTCACTAAAACCCTCTCGGTTTCAACAAAGCTAAAGTTAACCCTTTATTGCCTGTAAGATTAATGTGCTGCTTAGAATGATTTCTGAATGTTATAGTGCTTGAACTTTTGGAGCATAATAATGAAGTATATAACTTGCTCTGCAGCTGCAGCACTTAGCACTTGACAGTTACTTCAGTAAGATCAGGCTTCACAGGAGGGCCAGGTCTTTCTCTTCCAAATTGTCGCAAGATGTGACTTCTCTGTCACATCCAGGGAGACCTGAACTCACACTGCCTGTGGTAGTCCCAGAATCAGAAGTACTGGGGAGTAGGGTACAAGACCCTGATTTTCCCTCTACTCTTCATTAGAGAGACCATATCTGGAGTATTGTGTTCAGTTCTGGTCTTTCCAGTTCAAGAGGGACAGGGAAATACTAGAGAGAGTCCAATGGAGGCTACAAAGATGATGAAGGGACTGGAACATCTCTCTTATGAGAAAAGGCTGAGAACCCTGGGGCTGTTTAGCCTGGAAAAGAGAGGGGATCTTATTAATGTCTACAAATATCTGAAGGGTGCGTGTAAAGCAGAAGGGGCCAGTCTCTTTTCAGTGGTGCCCTGTGATAGGACGATAGGTCATGGTAGCAAGGGGAAACACAGGAAGTTTCACCGCAACATGAGGAAAAACTTCTTCACTGTGTGAGAGAGCAGTGGAACAGGCTGCCCAGAGAAGCTGTGGAATTTCCTTCTGTGAAGACTTTCAAGACCTACCGGGATCTGTTCCTGTGTGGCCTGCCCTAGGTGACCCTGCTCTGGCAGGGGGGTTGGACTCAATGATCCCCAGAGGTCACTTCCACCCCCCACCATTCTATGATTCCATGATTTTCTAGTAGTGGGATAGGGTCAGGGTGTGTTGTTTGCCTGGGCTGATCTTGCATCTTCCCAAGAGTCAAAGATTGTCTCAGACACAATGCTGGGCTAATAATGCACTATGTGGACTTACTACAAACATCTCCAGTAGCTCAGGGAGCTTTGCGCTGTCCTTCATTAGGCAGTAGGGTCATGCTTCAATACAATGGCAATTTGTGATAAATCCACTGCCCTCTTGTACGTGATCCAAGTCTCCAGACCACTATTCTGAAATCTAGTTACATCTTCTTTAGAGCTCAGAACTGAAAACCTGTCCTGCAGTGAATTGTTACAATCTTTTTGTTCTGCCTGCTTTCTCAATACTTAACGCTCCCCTGTTGTTATCCCTGTGTTACTGTCCACCTTCAGTGCAGAATTTTAATCAAGATGGAGGTCAGAATACAGCAGGAGAGTGAAAACCAGCCCTGCAAGCAAAATGGAGCTTTCAGCTGCAGCTAGACATGTTGAGAATGTCCCTGCTTTCAAACACCAGTCACAAGGTGTAGGTGGACACCCCCAGCTTCCTTCCTGGTGAGCTTCTGCAGATCACCACACTAAAGACATCACTTGGGACAACAAGAAGCTGCTAACTGGAGATGCAGTGTAGCACTGGTTGCAGCACCCAGCACTTGGAAGAACACCTCACGCTTTAAAATCTGTGTTAAATTAACATTCTGATTTAACCACCTTTGTCTATTTAGTTAACTGTGATAGCACCCTATAAGCAGCCAAATAGATCTCTGTGCTTTCCTGTTTCTCTTATAAGCATCTCTTCAGTTTGTTGGTTTACTCGTCCTAGTAACAGAGATTCATCACAATGGTAACTTCCTACTCTGTCTTCTCATTAACCACTCCCATGAAACACCACAGCACCAAAGAGTTCCCCGCTGAACTGCAAATTACTGCCACTCTTCTCTTTCAGAAATTATAGGCTCTTTTTTAAAAACCATTAAAACCAGTCACAGCTGGTGTGGAAGATTCCTACTTTGTAAAGGGTCATTACACCTTTCCTCCTCTAAGCACCTCCATCTTCTCAGACAGGCAAATCATGTCTCTGCATTTACATGCATCAGGTTCTTGTTCTCTCTCTTGTCAAGAACACTTCACAGGCTCTGAGCTGCTTTTTTAGAGCACGGTTTGTGTCCAATTCACATACAGTTTACATTGACAAAAACACTTGTACTAGGTATATTATGAAACATAGGGTCTGCCAGGGGAAAAAAAACTGTCAGCATATCTTGGATGTCAAACAACATCTAAGTGTGCTCACACACACACACAGGAGTACCCTTACCTGCAGCATGAGCAGGCAAAATCTGATCCTGTGGTCTCCTTTCTGCCTTTGCAGTGATGCTGGCTGGCTGGCAGTTCATCATAAGTTATTTCATAGTAAGGCCCTAAAACATCTCTTGCAATGGGAGATGGGACTAACAGGCATCACACATTTGCAGTTCATGTTACTTACAAGGGTAGTGCTGCAGAGAGACAGATCTTGTGAAAATACAGAGGGATTCAGGCCACTTCTAGCAGAGCAGTCTAATTAGCACCAACGGATAAATTAAAACATAGATGTAACCAAGGCCTTAGCAAGGAGCAGTGGGAGAAGAGCTCTGTGCAGGGGCATCAGCTGGGAGCAAATAAACACACTCTCCTCCTGCTTCTTCCCCAAGGACCAACTGTAAAGGCCACGATTACACTTTTCCCTGCCTCACCCCATCCTCCCATGGAGAAGTCAATGGAGTCCATGAGGGAAAGGATTGACATATACAGATAGAGGGATGCCAGAGAGAGGGGGTGGCTGGTGTCAGGGATGGAGTTTGCTAAGTGTATGCATTACAGACCTGCCCTTTGATCTCTTCATTTGTATGTAACCACTTGCATGTAACTAGTAGTTCCATGACTTCTGAAATCCTTGTACTGTACTGCTCATCACAATATCTGTCTTATATCCATATGTACTTTCATATTTTCTCCTAGTTCTGTACCTATGTCCTGGTTTGAGTGAAAAAAGAACTAACCCTCTTCAGTGATTTTACTTTTCAGTTCAGTTCTTCTAACTCACTGCACTGTTTGAAGTCAGCAGCCTGTTTACACAGACAGTGTCTGCTGCTGGCAGTGATAACACCCTGTGTTTAGAGTTAGTACCAAGGATTGGTGTGCAGAACAAGGCCACTCCTGGATCTTCTGTACCATGCTGGGGGGTGCAGGAAAGTGAAAGGCCACACCTGCAGGGAGGAGTGGACAGGGCAGGTGACCCCAAACTGACCAACAAGGTATTCCAGCCCATATATGTCATATTTGGTATAAAGCAGAAGGATCCAAAGGGTCTATAGGCTTTTTCCCAGGCTCTTCTCCCCTCTTGGACTGCTTTGCCAGCTTTGCTTAGCTTGGCTCAGGTCTTCTTTTGTTCCTTCCCTTCAGTTCCTTCCCCAGAGTATCCAAGGAGGTCTCTGTCCATTCTGCCTTCAATCCAAATCGATGTGTTCCTGAATCCGGTAGCAGAATCCAGCTCCTGAACACAACTCCCGTCTGCTGCGGGGCCCAGGCTGGGACCCCCAGTGCCTGCTCTACAACATCAGTGGTGACGGTGATGTAATTACCATCAGGGGGGTTGGGTGCAATACTGGTTTTGTATATATTTGTACATAACCTATTTTGTTATTATTATTCTCATTAAAGCTGTTCTAGTCTCTCTCCCTTATTCCTTTTCTCTTCCCCTTTGGGGAGATAGGGGGGTTAACAGAGAGTGTCTGTTATAGGTCTAAGGAGCCACCCTGACCCTAAACTGTGACAACCTATTTCTTCAGACAGGTTCCTGCTGTCAGCTTTTGTTGCAGTATTATCTGTATAGTAAATAAGTGGATTTAACGCTAGGGTCTTTTGCATCAACAGTTGAAATGCTGGTATCTTCAATTTATTAGTGGAACCAAACTGCGCTCCCGAGTAATTTCTTTCAAAGAATTTTGTGTTTGTCTGCTTGTTCAGTTTTGAAACAGGCTGTCTCCCAGCAGAGGAGAGAGCAGTAGAGCTTCAGAAAGCTTCTGGAGAAGTTTGTGCTTAAAACTGAATTTTTAGAAAGGTAACGTCAGAACTACCTTCAAGAGAGGAAAGATACTTTTCTTGTAAAAATTTGTAATTCTAAACAAATCATAATAGACTTCCTAAGTGCAGTCCAATAACCAGACTCTTCTGGAAACTATTTCAAGCCCCTATTTATTGCTTACAAAAGGTTTATGGTTTTTTTGTGTTTGTCTCTACAACAAATGAAACTTGGTAAGCAGAAAAGTTACAAATTTGATTAAAGGTAATTCCAGTGACATTATAAATTTTATAAAACTCTTGAACCTTCCCACATGGGAGCATCTAGTTTGAATGACACTTTCCCATATATGAGATACACAGATTTTAAAGGATCAGTCAACAGCATTTGTGACAATAAAATGAGCACGTAACTGTCTCAGCAGTTAGACCTCTGTTAACATCATACACAAAGAATGTAAATTCAGACTCAGCAATGCAGCACCTGGCTACAGAAACGAGAGAAATGTGAAGGGTGCCATGGGTAGGTAGCAATGAATGGATCTAAAGGGCTCCAATTGTTAATGCATTTTGACACTTCACATTCTTTTTCTGTGTTTTCAAATTGACTGGAATTCTGATAACCACCAGTCCAAAGCTTTCCAAACTGGCTGCTCACATCAGCGTGAGTTTTACAGACAATTTCAGTTAAAGCTCTAAAATAAATTTCTGGCAGCTGTTTTGGCAACGTCATAGTTTGGAGACACAACTTGAAACATGCCCTCAGAAGCAGCAATGTCCTTGCCATCCTGAAGAAAATCTTATCTAGTTTATAATCTTCGTCATGGCTGTACTGACAGAAAGGAGAACGTTCTGTCTCCTGCTGCCAGTTTCCCATGGTAGATCGTGGACATGTGGAGAAGGAAGATCCTTTTTTACACATGCAGAGAGGGGACAAGCATCAGGTTTGGAGCTGGAAGGGATACATAGCTGATGATGATGTACCTGGGCAGACACCAAAACTTGCCATCCGTAGGTGGAGAAGACAATTGGTCTGTGAGTGAGGCTACCTGCCTAGTATGGCAACTGGGTTTGGTATTTGCAGGAGAAAACTCAAGCTGTCTGCTCAGTTTAACAGAGATAAAAAAACCTGAGTAATGAATAACAGGACTGATTTTGTAAGGTGACTCTTTGGAAGTGAAGAAAAATCCCGAAAAATCCATAGATTAAAAGTGGTCAGATTTGAGAAAAAGCAGGGCATAAAGCGTGTGCCTATGAGCAGCTCAGTGTCTCTGAGCTCCAAAGGGTAACACCAGGTACCAGAAGGACACCATTCCTCTCCTCAGCAGCTGCCTATAGTGGCCCAGACAGCTATACTTCAGATTGGTGTAGGTGACACCACCTTATTACTGCTGGCTCTCACTCTGTGAATACAAGGGGACTCTGCCCCCTGTGAAGAGTTGCATTAACTCACTCATGGTGCTGGCTGCTGGAATCATAAATTTGGGAATTCTTATGTTTATGAACCCAGAACATAAAGCACGCACAGGACCAGGGAGCTGGAGGAGGAAAAGAAGCAGCATATTCTACAGTCTTTAAGAAATATAGGACCATAGTGAGTTGGATTTTCCCTTCCCTTTTTCTTTAGGACATAGAATTTCAGAAATAAATTCACCAATGTAGATGGTTGTTTTTAACTCTTCCATTGCTTTCTCTGTCACAAGCAAACATAGCGGCTTTGGCTCAAAAAATCTGTCAGCTACAGGCTTCTGACTATTTGATCATCAGTGTTCCAACATGCTTGTTGTGTGCATGTGCACCAGCATCTGCTATTGCTTGCAGCTGGAGACTGGATCCTAGGCTAGATCCTGGACCAAGCTTGTTTAGCTCTCCTAGAACAATTACTTTTTTATAAAATTTTATTTAAATATTGAAATTTGTCATTCATTCATTTCTAGATATTAAGATAATTAAAATGGATGATTGAAGCACATTTAGAAAAATAAGACTGCAGTAACTACACAGGGAGAGAGGAAAACACATTGGCCAAGGCAGTACATCAGTTTTATTTTTCTACCCGCAGCACTAGTTAAAAGGCAAGGGAACTATCATGTTTTGCATTATAATTAGAACTATAGCTCTTAAAAGCACTGATTATTCCATGTTTCCAAAGTACCAAACCCTTGGTTAGCTGGAATGCTAGTAGCACCAATCCCTGCAGCAGTATTTTCTTTTCAGAATTATCTTTTAAGAAGTAGTTTCTTGCTTAATTTTACCAGTATTATTAGATATGGAATAATTTTGAGGAAAACAGACTAAGGTAATAAAGTAGAAAAACAAAACTTTATCACATTTTGGAGATAATCATGTACTTGATGCAAATCATTGTGTTAGCATAATGAGCTTTTTCTAATCAGCAGTTTTACCCAGATGAGTACTTGAGGACCAAGACTGGACTCCAGCTCTCCACTTTATTTTTCCTCCCTGCACAACTACACGTCCTTATAGTCGTGGCTGTATGCCCAATTCAAGCAGGAAGGAGGAGATTTTCCAAAGTATTAATTACATTTGTTTTGTTTGTTGTTGGTTTGTTTGGTTTTTATTTTTTTTCCCTAGGAGAACACAACTCTGGATTTAGTGTTGCCTCCTCTGAATAAAATAGGTCTAGAAGAATGTATGTCTCACTTCTTGAACAAGTCTACTTACTCATGAAGCTCTAACATGGGGAAACTCTGAATAAGGTAAGAATGGTACAGGGTTTATGTAGCCCACACTGCATCTGGTGGCATGGGATCATGCTCAGCATTGAAAGACAGTGAGAAGACGAAAGCCCAAGGGCCCTTTTGACAAATCTGTTTCTGTTTGTGCATGAAATGACCACAATGTGCAGAAAAAAAAAAGAGAAAACTTGAGGTTGGGATGCAGTTTGAAACTGTAAATCCTAGGGTGGTATTCATCTGGCAAAAACCAGATGCCTACACCTGAGTTTCTCTATTTAGTTGCTTTTTTAAAGTGATGAGGGAAACAGGCATTTAAGGAAGGACTTTTCTTAAAGGTAGATAACTAGAGGAAATCAAATGAACTGTGCTTGAATTTTCCAGATTTTCCCTGCTTGTTGTAAAAGTACGAAGATTATAAACTCAGGTGTAGGCTGAGATAGCATGAATCCAGCCTGGTATCACAGAGGCATTGGTTCTGTTCCCCTGAAATAGGTGTCACAGGAAAAGGAGGAGAAAAGAGCTACCAATATACATTTTTCCTGGCATTTTCTACTGACTGCTTGAGATATTCTAATATAACCATAGTCCATGTTTTCTCACATTAAAAAAATCTTAATCCATTGGGTATGGATCATAAGAATAATCAACCTCTCAAAAATTAACATAGTTATCTCCTTTTTAGTGCATTCAGAGGATGTACAGTGTAAATCCTAGCACTCCCTGGGGTCTGACATCCATTCCATGTGCAGTGCAATTGCACTGGGAGTGTAGTGTAATTTAAGTGATGTACATCATTTACTCTCACGATGAGTTAGCCATATTGATCTTCCCAAAGGGGACACATCAGCAAGTACATATCGTGAGTTGTGATGTGACTGATAACTTTCCTAATTGTACAGCCTGAAATAGGTTGATAAAACACTAGATTTATAGATATTGTTGCTTTGTGCCCAGGTCTCACATCTATAATTTCCATCTGGTGTGCAGAAAGGAAATTTGATTTCTTCTAAATGCGTCAGGCAGTTAAATGTATGTTGCTTATGATCTTGAACATAAAAGGCACATTTAACATCAGTAAAATGAGCAATGGACCACCAATCCTTTGCATGAAAGTAATCTAACAAAAAAGTTTTGTTCTACTGACATCGATTTGGTTTCTTTTGGGAGAGAGACTTTTGCATTTTGTTTAGCTAGTTTGCCCTGGTTTGCATAATATATTTGCAGAGTCCTACTGAGCATGGCCACCATGTGAAACATTCCAGGTTTTAATGCTGCAGGTTGTTAATTATGATAACTACTGTGGTTTACGTATTAGATGTGAATCCAGGGTGCAAGAGTGGAATTCAGGTCTAGTTGAGATTTTAACTCTTGACTCCCTTGAGGTCACTGGCAAAACTGTCTGGCATCTGGTAGGGTCAGAGCTGTAGGCAGGGGTTTGCACTTGGTTCTTTATTGAGATAGCAGAAGTGAGAGCACAAGCAGAATTATAAAGCACTGCTCTGGGCTCCTGGGATGGTTCAAACACAGGAATTGGAAAGGGACTTCCTCTAGGAGTCCTGCCTTCAGATGGAAGAATGGTGCTTTACAGGTTGTTCTGACCATGCAGATTTCATTTTCCCTAGCAGTCAGGAAATGGTAATGTCAAACAAACAAACAAAAAAGAACAACAAAAAAAAACCCAAACCCAAACCAAACATAAAAAGAAACCACCAAAACCAAACAATCAACAAAATGCTCTCATACATGCCTTGAAGTTAATTTTTTTTTTTTTTTTTCATTTATATCTTGGAACTATAGAACAGAGCTGTCCTTAATGTCATATTTCATATTCTTTGGGTTACAGTAAAGCATCTCTGTTACAGGAAAAAATTATTAAGGGCATATTAGCTACAATAAGTTACTACTAGCAATTCACAGAAGAATAGGTAGAAAACATAATTGGACCACACAGAAAGTAAGGAGAAGTAGGGAACACTCAGTTATATTTTTCATTATCAGTGTAGTTCAAAAGTTCTGGTGCTATAGTAGGGGCATCTCCTTTCTTCCTCACTCTAAGGAGCTCTTGCTCCTTTAGGACAGATTTGGATCAGACAACACATCCCAGCCTGTCTGAACCAGAACCAAAGAGGGCATCTCATAGCACTTAATTTGCTTTTCAGCAGCTCTACTTTGTACAACTGACTCTTGGATCACAGTTGCTCCTTTCTTAGAGGGTGCCTGAATTTTTGATGTGTCAAATGTACATATTTGGTAAGGCAAGCCTGGTTTCATCACTTTCCAGTCTCTGTCTTGTTTTATGATCCAGCTGGAACTGCAGCTCTGGGTGACCTGAGCTGGGACATGTCATGGCACAGACATCAAGTAGATAGGGATTAAGGGAAAATGGTAGAATGGTGCCATTGACTTCTGATACAATCAGTGCCAACAAAATGGCACCTCTAGCCTTCTTCCCTACCTAAGATAGGTTGCTAAAGCTATGGGTTGACTGCAGCCAGAGATGAGCTCCATATCTGCAGTTGGGAATATGAGGAAAACAAGACTGTGAACATATTCCTGGGCTACTGACTCCAGCCCTCTGTAGTCACAAGTGATTCCGGTGCACCAGGTCACTCCATCCTTGGGGGGGTTAGAAGCCATTTGAAGTTATATTCTTCCTATTCTTTCCCATTAACCTTTCTGGAAGGCTCTTCTGGGTCTTCACTGGGACAGCAAATAGAATTATTTTTTTCCCAATATCCAGTTTTAATTTATTCCTTAGACAATCTATGTCTTTTTGTGCTTGTAAGAGCACTTTTTTCAGATTAAATAACTCTACTTTCTCTCTGGTGTATTTATAAAAATCATTTGTGTCACCTTTCTGTCACCTTTGTCTTGTTAAACTATCTAAGCATTAAATTTTCACACAAAATGTGCCTTCTACTCCTCTGATCACCATAATAGCTCTTCTCTGCCCCTGCTTCAGGCTGAATTAATCTTTCTTGAACCTGTCTATAATGATTTCAAGGGTTATATCTACAAAGGAAACTATAGAGTTTCAAGTATTTTATTTCAGGAATGGAATTCATAGTGATGAATTTAGCATCAAAACTGCTTGTACTGGATGGGAAAGGTTGAATGACTAAGGATGAGCACAAGAATAGTGGGATATATAAGTGTACCAAAAGGAAGTGTGAAAAAGGGAAAAACATATTTTACCTGTAATGTAAAATTTAGATGACTGTTTGTACTCTGAATAAGCACATTTTTTGCTGCCTCCTTTCTAGTTTAATAAGCATTTGTGTTAATCTGAAAGAATTAGAGGAACAACTTTGGTTTCACTTTACATCCCAGACCACTGATTGAAGGCTTTGAAGAAACGGTCTGTTGTTGAAGAACATTGCTAATTGTAGGTGTCATATAACTTTACACCTGTGCCAGTCATCTGGATTGTTTTGATTAGCACCAGAAGAGAAAGGACACTTTGTGTCCCACTTCATCTTCAATAGATAACAAAAGTGTCTATTTAGCTTTGTTAGCTGCAGGAGACTAACACGGGAATCTATATTTCAGCAGTCTCAAGCTGTGTGAGGTGATAACCCATCCAGCGTAAATGTTTGGCCATAAGGCCTCTACCAAGGAAGACAGCCAGCATGGATGGAAAAGTCTCCTGGTTTAGCAGAAAGGAACTTTGCTAACACTTGCAGCAGCGTTGCTTTAATAGTCCTGCTGTGTATCTCACTGATGTTGCATGTTATCAACAACTATGTTTAATTCCACCCTCCTTTATCACAAATTGAAGACAGACATAATGTTGAACTATATACAGTGGGGGGGGGGGGGGAAGTCAGAAGAGTATACTGGCCTTTTTAATGATGGGCTAATATTTACTTCCAGCAAGCTCTTAAAGGTGCCTTTCCCATATGTGCATTATAAAAAAAAAAAAAAAAAAAAAAGAAGAGTATGAACATTATCTTGAGAAGACAACAGGCAATGGTTTTAAACAGAAAGAGGGTAGATGTTGATTGGACATAATGAAGAAATTCTTTACGATGAGAGTGGTGAGACACTGAAACAGGTTTCCCAGGGAAGCTGTGGATGCCCCATCATTGGAACTGTTCAAGTTCAGGTTGGATAGGGCTTTGAGCAACATGATTTAGTGAAAGACACCCATTGTGTCAGGAAGTTGGACTAGAAGATCTTTCAAAGTTCCTTACAACATTTTATGATTCTATTTAATCTTAGAAGTCCCAGCCTCCAGTCAAATGGAGTCATTGCACGCATACACTCCTTTCTCAATGATGATGCCAGCCTTTCACAAAATATTAATATCCCAGAATGATTGTTATTTTATATTTTCATTTATAATTTAATTTTTTTACAGGTTCAACACAAATGTGTCTCTGTGTTCTTATGGACAAATTTCTCTACAGTCTATTTCAGATGAGACCTTGCCAGATGTCTGTGGATTGGTTTGTAGGCCTGTGAAAAGTCCAACTGAACTTACTGACTTAATTTAAGTACAAAGGACTACCCACAAAAAAACTTGGACAACTTCTCAGAGCTCAGCTGCCTCTAAAAAGCACAATGTGCTTCATGTTCCAAGTACAGAAAGTATTAGAAACTGATAGATATTTTATCTCTGTTTTTTTTCTGAGATAGCAAGTCAAATCATTATCTGGAGCACTGCAACAGGTGCCATTAACAGACAGGACTGTCATGTTGTAAATGATGTTTCACTTTACTCATCTTTGAGTGACAAGAACACAGGTCCACTACAGAGAAGAGAAAACAAAATATCCCACCTTTCCCTCCAGCACAGGCTGCTCAGTTTAGAGTTCCATGTCCAACATAGATCAAAACTCAAAAGTTTACTGCTCCTCCTCAGGAACAAATTCATAATCAGGGTGTATGTGAACTAACCCTTTCAAGGCTTTCTCACACAACTAGAGCAAGGGAGGAATTGTTGTGCTACAAGATCCAGGGATTTCTCTGTTATCCTCCTGTAGCAGTGTACAAAGCATAGTTTAACTAAAACCATTATTATAACTATTTATCTCAGATATTTTTTTAAAGGGTGTGTCTGGGGACTAATATTTTCTATTGAGTACCAAAATCTCATTTCATATGTAAGTAACTTTCTGCATAAAATCAGGCTGATTTGTTTATTTGGTTGGTTTTAATTGTTAACAGCAGCATGCCTTAGATGTTCTGTTTCTCTTTGAGAGTGAGACTTGCTGCATTTAACCATAACTTTTGCAAGCAGAGGAGAGCCAACAAACATGCTGCCACTGGAGACCATTTTTATCCGAAATGCAGACTCAGAGTGTGATTTGTTTTAGGGAACAGAAAGGCCTAATATTCTACAAAAGTGGAAAGTTCTCCCTCCTACATCATTATTACTTTTAGAAATAACTTTAGGAGCCTGTAGTTCATGAAAATCCTAAAGGAAAAAGAAAGTTAATAAAAGTTAATAAAAAAAGACAATACCATCACTAAGAAGTGATAAAAAGGGGTGTTAAAAAATGCCTAACAACATAGTGGTTTAAAATATATTCATAGAACACATGAAGCAAGAATATTTAGTGCAAAAGCAGTCTTTGTTTGTAACAAGTACAATTCTATAGCTTTTCTGCTGCACTGTATCACTTCTATTAGTGGTGTAGCTATATAAACTTCCAGCTTTGTATGGGGCTGTACATAACATTTTCAGAAATTCTGAAAATTAGCAGCATTTCAGGAAAGGAAAGCAGCCTCAGAAGGGTATTTCTGACAGAGTCATAAATTACTTTATTTCCATACGTTCAGAATAATTCTTTAATATTTCCTCCAACTAACTTCTGCAGAACAAACTGCTTAACTCCTTTTGCAGTCATGGTATTCTGCAGCGACAGAATGGAACTAAAGCAAGAATATTTTCAGGGAAAGGAAGTAGCTAATACCAGACCAAGAGACAGCAGTGGAAAAAACCCCAAACCAAACCAAAAAAAACCCAAACCAACCCAAACCAAACCCAAAATAACCTGAAACAAACTAACAAACAAAAACAACAAAACCCACAAACAAACAAAACCAACCAACCAAACCACAACAATCAAACAAAACAGTTTATCTATTTTCAAATTTCAGTTAATATACCCAGCTGTGACTGAGGATTTTATTTTTCCCTCATGACCAAATTGCAATCAGTATACTACAGAAAAGAAAGATCCAAATGAATTATGTAATGCCAGTTGTTCATATCTGAAAAGCTATGTAGTCCTTGTTGAATCCAGACAGTTTAAGCTTTGTATCTGATATCTGACAACACATATTCTTTTCCAACTTCTGCAAATATCGCCATCACAGATCATGATCTACAAGTCCATAAAACCATCCAGCTTCTTATTGAAGAAGTGAAGAGTAACCTGACCTCTAGTGAGCTTGTTCATGTGCTCGGGAGAGGCATATATTTACATACACACTGAATCGAGTCTTCTTATGGTGACAGACTGGATGAAATAGCTTTTTGAACCTATCAGCTAAACCCTACAGATGGGAATACCAGCTATGCAAAGTGTCTCCATCTCCCTTCCCACCTCATCTAGAGTCACACAATACAGTCTACCCGATGCTTCTGTCCCTTCCCTGTTCTTCCTTTGCTTCATGTTGTAATTATTTGCCTGCTATCACTCTTTAATACCATTAGCATTATGCAGTATAATGCAGTTGCAGAATATTGATGGCACTCCGAGCCGACCCAGCAATTACTGTGGAAAGCACCAGAAAGGCTACTGTACATTATAAAAACATTAAAGTGTGAGCACTATGCGATAATGATGGAATTATCCTTATTCACTTCCTGCTGCTTTCTGAATGTCACACACAAATTGAATAGTAGATAATCATATTCCTACCTGGTCATTTTCCACCTTCAGTCCCTATATCATGTCAGAAACAACTGTATCTTTTTACTGCAGTGGTTGCATGGGCTTGACTAACAAAAGCTTGCATAAAGAATTAAACATGTTAATATAGCGGAATATTTTTCCTGTTTTCTTTTTTTCTTCACTTTTTGATGAGTATATTTTTATTCAAGCTCTAGTTCATGAATTGGAAGAGAATTCAGATTCCCACTCAATGTGATCATTGTTAGACAAGACTTTTTTTTCTTTTCTGATCATTTGTAATGAAGTAGCTGAAGTCAACAGAATATGAATTGCCAGCACATAGCTACATGCACAGCATAGTGAAGAACATAAGAACAGAATAAATGTCTGCCTGGGCCAGACTAGGGGTCCATCCAGCTCACTGCCCTGTCTCTCCATTGACAACAGGAGGTGCTTCCTCAGCAGAGCACACAAGCCCCACCATTTTCTGCTGTCCCTTCTCCTTGTACTCCTCACAGCCCCGGGTGGTGTGTCAGGGATGTTAGAAAGTACATATCTTTACTCTCCCTTTCATATCTCTTTATGGACCTATTGTGAATGAGTTGTCTAATACTTGCTTGAACCTGCTGATATGATCTGCATTCACAAACGCTTATGGCTGTCTACTGCAGAAGTTCATAACCCATTGGAGAGAGGTACTTTCTTTTACATTTTAAATCAGGCTTCTACTGATTTAAAAACCTATCTGCAATACAAAGATTGCACAGTTTGGTGAGTAACAGTTCTATGTTATCTTATCCACTGCTTCCATGGCTTTACAAACCTTAGTCATATCCCATCCAGCTTTCTCCACTCCGAAGACTGAGACCAAGAATCTTTTCCTGGCCTTTTAAGTCTCTTTTAGTAATTCCTAGCCCTCTTGGTCTCTCCTCATAAGGCAGCTGCTCTATCCTCTTGATCTTTTAGCTGCTTCTACTCTACTTTTCTTGAGTTGAACACTTGAAATATACATGCTTCTACCTACTTCTCAGGATGTGGCTGTACCATTTTTTTCATTACAGCCAGATGTTGTCTTCTGTTTTGTTCTCAATGCTGTTCTTGATGAAGCCTAATATTTTGTTGGCATTCTGGCTGCTACTGTTGCACACCTAGCTACTGTTTGGATGCAAGCCTGTGCTCAGACCAGACCTTTCAAGTGAGACCCATTCCCAGGAGAAAGACTTGATCCTCTATTACCCTTCAGAGTCATACCACCTATCTCCAGTGTAGATGGACCAGTCAAACCATGTCCTGCATATTCACCACATGCACACTTGTAGTGCCATCACATGGCTGATACTGGATATATGTAATTCACAGGAGCTTTCCTAGGTGGAACCCACCACAGACTGCTGAAAAAGCAACCCAGATTTGTAATTTTTTTGTGCCCAAGCTGGTCGTGCATATGATAGACGTCTGGATGCAAAGATATATGAGATGTCCAGGGTATGGGATCAGCTCAGGGAGTGCACTGAGGCTTAGCTCAAACCTCACTCCCTGGTTCAGTTTCCAAAGTTACAGACCAAAAGTAGCCCTTCTTGCAGTGGAGGGTTCTGACAACTTGCAGGTGCAGAGCTATTAAGAAGAAAAAAGTGACTGAGTGTCACACGCATGAAAGCAGTGTATGTATATGTTGCATTCTCCTCTTAGATAAAAGCAGAATGCAACAGTGGAGAAGGTTGACTGACCTCAAGGACGTAGCACAAATAAGAGAGGTATTGATCAGAGAACTGTACATCTTGAATTCCTGAAATTAGAAAATGTGTTGACCATCTTTCTGTTTTGCACAAGTGTTACTGCAAGAACTTTTGAGCTTTTGAAACCAGAGCAATCCCCTTGTCAATTTTCACCCTTCAGAAAGTAGAACAGTTGGGTGAATATGCACTCGGGCTGTTTTTACCTTGTACTTTAAGAGCTGAGCATCAATTGCTTCATTTCATGTGTTTATCAACTGCTAGTATTTACCTCCTTTGCTTGTATTTGAATAGGCTGGCTGAGTATTTTGGCAGTGATTTATCTTTTCAGGCAGCTGCTTCTTTCATGACGAGGTTTTTAGGGATGTTTTTCTCCCTGACTGTGGTATTGCAGGTTGGATGCAGACCTGCCAACCCTGTAGTATTCCCACTAAAAGAAAAATAACTGGTGGCTTGAGGGAGAAATTGAGGTAATTTCAATAGACCTCAAGTTCATTATTATTTCTGCATTGTATTGTATGGCTGTTACAGTTTCCTTTAGCCTACTTGTCATTGCAGCTGCTGATGTTTGGTGTGCCTCTATTTTCATTTATAAAACTCTGTAAAGGATAAGAGCAACATAGTACTTTATAATTTTTCACTCTTAATTAGTTTTCAGGGATTTCTTTACAATATTCTTACAATTCTTACAGTTCTGCCTAATCTATAAATAGGATAATATAAGTGAGTTTTTGAACAGCTTACTGGGATATATATTTCCTGATATGCATTGTTGAAAATGGGTACATATAGCTATTTTTACATCTTGTTCCTCTGGAATAGGTGTGATGGGATGGCTAAAGAGGTCATGACATGCTGAATGCTACCAGAATTAGCTGGTTTGTAGTTCACACTAGTTTTATAATTTGGGTTGTGGTTGCCTTCCAGTTACTGATGGTGTGAACTCTGCTAAAGCACAGCAAACTGAGGACTGATGAGAAAAGCCTTGGCCTCATCATTGCTGTCTGTATATGGAGTGGCAAATTATGTCCTTCTTGTCTGTTTGAAACCTTTTGATTATAATTAGTGCCAAGAATTAAGTAGAGAAAGGGGTGTAGCTTTAAAAAAAATAAAAAAGATCTGTTCCTTAAATGTAACGTACATTTACAGCTGAAGTATGCATTAAAGAACATCTAAGTGTATGGATGGTATCTGCTCTTTCTCTGGAATAAGAAATTATTATTAGAGTTTTTTTCACACAGAATTGTAAAAAGCTCGAGATTGTCTAATTCAGTCTGAATTATAAAGATGCAGAAAATGTTTGTTTTATCATCCAGAGATGACAGTAATGTTCAGGTGATGGTGCAGTGAGTTCTTGTAACGCAAATCTAATCATGAGCCTGAAGGGACTGGTTCATTTGCAAACATTGCAAACCAAACTGCAGTGTTCAGTATGCATACAAAGCCCCCTGGAATTTATAGGATTTCTAAAGCCATTGTTTTGGGGAAGTGAAATAAAAGCAGAGTTTACAGGCTGGATGAAATCTATGGGAATACAGTTATCTATACAATCTCTAATCTATACGCTGAGATTTGCAAGACTTCCACATGTCCCTGACCCAGCTGTGCAGTTTGACAGAACCAGGCTTCAGGGCAATGGTAGTTAAATTAGATGTGTCCCCAGTACTAATAAATCCCAGTGTCTTAAACTCATATTTGTTCTTGCATCACATAATACCAGGCCCTTTAAAAAAAAGAACACAGAAATAATAAGAAAGCAGCTATGTGATGGGGCTGCAAGGGCAAGTGTTTATATATAGCTCAGTCAGACCTGGAGTGTTCAGCCATTGAAAGGAACACACGAATTGATGGTAATCACCTGGTAATACAGATTTCCTCTATTTTCTGGAAGTATAACATTATTTAGGGCTCAAGAGTTTGCTTGCGGACTGGGCTTTTCATAGAGTGTCGATACATTAAATATCATTTCTTTATTAGGCAGTACCAGGTGATGAATGGAGGGACCTATTCTGTGCTATCAAATCTTTGATGGCTTCTAAGTCTATTATCATCAACTGTAGCTGTCAAATCAGTCGTTCAAACTCCAATTGTGTCACAAGCATAATAAATATTAACCAATTTTTCAGAGCAATTTTAATATGTAGTGATCTTCAGCAAAAGAATCTTTCTTCATATAGTCAGTAATGCATGGGAATTATGCGTAGAAATGCAGTGGTACTTGATAAGGATTAATATGTTTGTTTATTATTTGGAAATTATCTCCTCCTGAGCCCCTTTTATACTCTTGTCCTGAAAAAATCACTTTTCAAGTGTCATCTCTAATGATGTAAAACTAAAATCTGTGAATCTGAGCATGTCACCCTAGATCTCCCTTATATAAAATGCCTGTTTAGTGCCTCAAGAGGGTGATCAATGGGGCATACCTTTTAGGACAACTTTGTACCACCTCTGTCACCATACTAAGGAGAGAATCCCAGAACCAGGTGTTGCTGACTATTTGATGTCCACATTTCTGTCACCTTTCCATGAAAACTGCCTACATACAAGTTTCACCAGATCTCTCGGCCTGTTGCGGTGCCCCATAAAATAATGTTCTGAGGGGTGGAATTCAGTTCAAAGTTGCCAAAATAAAGGTATTTGTTTCATCATGTGAAGCTTGCTGAATGGGTTGTGTGCAAAGCATTACATTGTAGGACATTTGGGCCATCTAAGTGTACAAGGCTTTCTATGGTGTTGGTATGAGACTGTCTCAGATGTGGCATGCCATACCACCTGTCTAGGCAAGATCACACTGCTGAAAGCCCAGAGTTCACCTCTGAAAGAGCTGGCTGTCCCTCAAAGGAAGGCATATGGTCTGGATAGTCTGGATTTTAGGATCTGGGAGTTAAATGGGAGCTGACAGTGTAGATATCAATCCTGGGATGAGTTGTGTCATGACCAGAGGTATCTATTTCTCTGCTGACTGTAAAGACAACCTAGGAAAAGTAGAGAGACTTTGACTTGTGGTTTCCTAAGATAAAGCAAATTAATTTCTCCTTATACACCAGAGGCACTATTTGGCTTATGTGCCCCTAGGCTCATTGTGTAATGTTAACTAGGAGAGGGCCAGGCAGAGAGACCTATGGTGTGGACTGGCTCATGTCCATGCTGCTAAGGATAAGCCATTTCTACAGCAGATCTCTCTCTCATGGAAAGAGCTAGCTGAAGCAGTTCAAATGAGTCATGGGAACTAAGCAGGGTGGATGGTCAGTATTTGAGCTCACCCTTTCCCATAACCCTCTTTTATGCAGCAGTGTAGGCCTGCCTGCAATGACTTAATCCAGACAGCATGTTGGAGCATGCAAGATTGTGATCCTTACATGACACAGTGGTGGAAATGTTTTTCTTTGGAAATCTTTGGGGAGGAGGAGGTGAGGCTTTCCTCCCAGAATAGCTAGCTGGTTTGAGCACTCTCACATACTGTGGAGGATACTTCTACACGTGAAAAGGATCCAAATTCATGTCTGCCAGGAGTGTACCTAACCACTAGCCTGTAAACTGGTCAGAGAGGAAACTTAAGGAGGACTGTGCAACCTATGCTTGCAGGCTAGATCTTTCCTGACGCAAAATAGGTAAATTAACTTGGTCTCTTAGATACTGTCAAGCTATTTTATAAAAATGTTCTCTCCAGCTCTTGTCTGCTGTTAGTAGATGTGCAGAGTTGGCACTGTGATCTTGGTGGCAGCTTATCAGAAGTCTGGAAACTCCAGCACTAAGCTAGTCTCATAAAGCACAGTTTTAGGTTCAGTTTGGTAGAAAACTCATAGCCTGGTTTTCTGTCCCCAGGGCATAGGCAAAACAAAAATACTTTGTCCATCAAGGTGTTAGCACACCTATGCCCATGACAAAACTTTACCATGTCTCCACGTCCAAAGCCTAAGTTGCATTGTTTCTGACTCTCCTTGATACATTGGTCAGAGAAACATTTCAGACTGTTCTTATCTCCCAACCTGGATCTTTGTGTTTTACCTTGATTCACCCTCTGTTCGGTGAATACACTTTTTTTGCAAGACCATGCATATTGTTCCACCCTTCCAACTGAGTTAGCACAGTCTCGAATAGACAACTTGTCTATCAATCACAGCTGTCTCTGAGGTCTGCTTTGAGTGGTGTTTCAGTGAAGCTGTTAGATGAGTATGCATACTGATCAGTCCTCCAGGAAGGCCTGTCCATTATCTCATCTGCTTGAACAGTGATCTATATTTCATTTTAGAAAAAGCAGGGATATGTGTTTGCAAGAGAGGCTCTTGGGCTGTTAAACCCCAGTGGAGGTGCTGAGTGAGATCCACCCTTTTCTCACTGCCCACTTCCCATGATCTTAAGCAATTCAATGTGATTGGTTTTGGGACTCCCAGTCTGAGTCACTATTTCCATTCTGTCATTTTAAGAGGAATCCATTTACCTAAAGCAGGGTTTTAGACTTTGCAGTGGAAACCGGGTGCTTAAAAGTTAGCTCTTACAGTGCCCCATACTGCGACACTGAAATCCTATTATTTTGCTCAGGGTTTGAGTCACATTTTTTCTTAGCGGTTTCATTTCATACTGTGACCAATTTTGAATCCACCAATGTCAAATAATATAAACTTTCTGTATAAACCATGTGTGATATAACCAGTTATGAAATACCATTGCTGGCTGTTACCTTCTTACACATAATACCATGGAGTCCTAGTTCTCCACCTTAGTTTGATCCAGCTCCTCTGATACCTGGAGAAGTGAATACTCTACTGTGCATCCCTCTTGTCTTACTATGGAGATGGAAAGGACCTGGGATGCACATGCAGTTTAGGGAACTGTGAAGTACCTCTGCTGGTAGTAGTGTGTCTGAACTGGCTTACAACATTTCCTTTAAATGTTTCAAGTGCCATTGTTACCTAGAAAAAATAACTTAAGTCTCTGTGTCTTACATCACTATCCTTACTGGTATGAAGATACAATTGAAATGACTCCTCTGAAGACAAGATCACCCATAGAAAGAAATGCTGGATATATTTATGGTTTCCAGTGATATACACAAATCATATAGCATGTAAGAAAAGGGGGAAAACTCAAGGAAGATCTTTAGAAGATATTTCCTTCTCTCTTACATAATGTACTTCTTTATAACCTGTGGATATTATGAGGAAGGAAAAGTTTTTAAGGTAACTTCCTGTCACAAAAAGTGCTTTCTTCTAGTATCCTTCCAAAGCTTTCAGATGGGGAACCAGAAATAGCATCCCCAAATGGGAATCTGTTAGATGCTGTGATCAACAACTGACTGACTGAGGCAATGTGATCTCTGATGTGTGTTCATATATGTGAGATCTAAGCACCAGCAAGTGGAGAAGGGCATTTCCCTGGGGAACTTCAATCCTCTGTGTGCATGTGAGTATAAGTACATGTAATTTACATGTAAACTTCAAGCCAGACAAGCAGCAAGAAGGATAAGAGGCCTGTGGGGGTGAGTTATGAGACAGACACAAGCCTGAGGCTTGGATACTGGAGAGCCTGGGGTCCTAAAGCCAAACAGTGAGGAGAAATTTGGTCTGGGCCAGCCTGTATGTTGTAGTAAAAGGAGGTCTGAGTAGCAGCAAAGGGAGTGAGGCAACAAACCTTGGTGTTTGGCATGGCACCTAGAGGGGAACACAGGGACCTGTGTGCATTTATGGGCGCCTCACTTCAAGAAGGATATTGAGAGCGATGAGGCTGGTGAAGGGACTGGAGGGAATGTCTTATGAGGAGAGGCTGAAGGAGCTGGGGTTGTTCAGCTCGGAGAAGAGGAGACTCAAGGGGCACCTTATCACTCTCTACAACTACCTGACTACTAAGTTGTAGTCAGGTGGGGGTTGGGCTCTTCTCCCAGGCAGCTAGTGACAGGATGAGAGGGCATGGCCTGAATCTGCGCCAGGGGAGGTTTAGGTTGGATATTAGGAAGCACTTCCTCACAGAAAGGGTGATTAGACACTGGAATGGGCTGCCCAGGGAGGTGGTGGAGTCACCACCTCTGCAGGTGTTTAAGGAAAGATTTTGGACGTGGTGCTTAGTGACAAGGTCTATCTGGTGTCATGGTGTTGGGTCATAGGCTGAACTTGATCTTGGAGGTCTGTTCCAGCCTCAGAAATTCTGTGATTCTGTGACCTGGGGTCCACTAGCAGACTTCTCTCCTAATCATCAATAGAAGAGGAATTGAATGAGTTTACCTGTGTGGGTGCTGTGTGTTTCCTGCCTGTGTTGACATAATACATAAATGTCTTTGTGTACATGTGCACGTGTTCCTGAGGAATATACAACCAACTTCGTTACTGGGTGGATCTGATGATGTAAATAGCTCACATCTGTTGGTGTACTGGATTTGGCCATTTTTAATGAAAAGCTGTCACCCTCTTCAGATGAATGTGACCTTTACGATCTCCACTAACACAGTAATCAAACTTCCAATACAAAACAGATCCTGGCAACTCCATTATGTTCTGTTTTCATTCCCACAGACTTAATAAAACCATTGACTTTGACCACATTAAAACTGGACAGATCTCCGGGCTGATAAAGTACGATTATCCTGGTATTGATGTGAGTGTGGTTCTCCCCCTGCAAAATGCCATTCAGTACCAACATACCTTTGGATTTAGAGAGCACTAAAGTTGGTTATTTTTTCTGAAATACTATAGCTGCATATTCAGTTAAATGCACATTGTAAACCACACTGTTAAGACCCAAAACTGAGCAGGGTGGCAGGTGCCAGTGTTCTCTCTATCACAGCAGGACATGATGTAATATCTTTTCTGGATTTACCTGCCCTTCTGTTTGTCATTCAATGCTCCTGTTGCCATAGAAGTCAAGGGAATTTTTGACATCTAATTCATCTCCAAAATATGGAAATTGTCCAACAGTAAACTGACTAGAAACCTTTATCTTGCTAGGAAGTCATCATTTGTTCTTTGTTCCTTGTCTGAGGACTGTTTCTGTTGCTCTCCTCTCAGAGGGATGGGATGGGGTTTCAGGATTTGTGATGGAGGAAATTACGCCTTCTGTTGAATAGCTCCTTCTAAGAGATGTTTTATCTCTAGCAAGAGGAGGATCACATCTAACCTGAACTGTTTCACTATCATCCTACAGTTAACAGTTGAAATACTGTTTCCTGTCTTAAGCTTCAGTTCTTTCAGTTTATTCAGTACAGTCCCCACTTTCTCACCATCTCCCAGTGAGTCTGTCCTCAAGATGAGCATAACAACTAGAAGTATTCCCTGAGCTTTATGCTGGGTTCTGCTGTAATTAGTGAGTAGGAGGTGACCCTCTAACTTATGAACCACAGTCATGTCAATGGTTTGTTCAGAAAGGAAAGATTAAAAAAGTAAGGCAGATGGTGGCTGGAGTTTTGTCATGCAATTTAGAAACACAGAGAGAAAACTTTCTCTTACTGGGAAGAGAAAGAGGCTCAGAAAATGAGCTTGATTGCTGAAGTCCATCAACATCCATGTTGCTTAATTATTATCACGGTCTTTGCTCTCTCTTGGACTATTCAGATAAGATCTCACCAGTTCCAATGCCACCAAAACAATAAGGCTTATTTTCCTTTCACCTGTACTGGTATAAAGGAAAATTCATTCTATCATTGCAAAAGTACTGCAAATCCAATCACATATGTTTTATTTCTTCAGCTGTCCAGACTCAAAAGGTCTTGGTTCTCCTGCATCAGAGCTACCTCAAATGAGACAACTAACTGAAAATTCTTGAGTTCTGGGAACAAGGTTGTGATTTTTTGTTTTTTAACTGATCTCACCTTTAATTTAAGAAAGATCTGCCTTCAATTTTTTTTTTTTTTTTTTTTTTTTTATATATATAGGATGATTCAGATGTGTGTGTGCATTGACTTGCTCCACATTCCATCCAGTATAGATTATGTGTCACAGGAGGCTCTCTTGCTTTCTGGTTATAATTGCATCACAATTAGTCCTTAGATGAATACATTGTTCTCCTTAAAAGAGTCCCTGATGTTTATAAATGATATTCTTTGTAATCATCTATATTCATCTACATCTGGAAAGATTAAGCACAGAATGCTCTTTTAAAACCCCAGTGGGAATTTTATTTGGCAAAATGTCCATTATGAATACTTTCTACAATTGTCATGAAAAAATACCATTGTTTGTAACAAAGTGTCCTAGTTTGCTCTTGAACAGAACTAATTCTGTTCAATGATTTTACTTTTCAGCTGAGTCTCTTCAAAGTACCTGCACTTTCTGGGCAAGGGGGCTCTGTGTCCTGTGTGTGTATGAAGGTCTCAGTGACAGCAAGTGAAGGGGGTACAGTGGGTCACATGTGGGAGTACACATGCCTCTGGTGTCAGCAATAGGGGAGAACAGGGTGCATGCATGTTTCTGGGGTGTGAGCATCAGCCTATGTAGGCACCAGTGAAAATCAAGGCAGATTTACCGAAGTGTAGGAGAAGAGACTTGAAAACAATCATAGCTATATGGGAGAGTCAAAGGGGACTGGAGGAACCAGAGGAGGTCCTGGCTTCTGGAGACATTAGGGTCTAGGTGTTGACTGAGGCAAACAAGATCAGACCATTGGTGATCTCTGTGTTGCATGAATTCTGATCTATGTGGCTTCCTGTGAATGTAAGCATGCGTATTGTGTGTATGTGTGCATACAAGCTTGTTGGGAACACATGTTTAGCCTTTCTACTGGCTACTCCTGGGGACACAGAGCAGCAGCAGCCTCACTGCTGGTTTTGGAAGCTCCTAAGACCCTGGAAGTACGGATTCTGTCCACTGACTATAAAGGATCTAACTTATTTACAATAGATCATACAAGTAATGGATGTCTACAAATAGAGAAGTTTCTTTCTGGGAACCTGGATGAGTGGATAGCAAGTGCACAGTGTTGCCTATGTATGGGAGACAAAGAACCTTTGCTGTCTCTCAGGCTAAAGAAGTAACAGCCTGAGCAGTATAAAAGCACCCCCAGTGTGCAAGCACCCCTCTTCTGAAGTCAGCAGCCCACCTGCATCAGCAGAGAGCGGCTGCAGAGAGATCACTGCATCAGTCACTGCCCACAGGCTGGCTGCAGAAGTTGTGTAATGTGCTGTTCTCAACTACGATGAATAGTACTTTTGAATTTAAAGAAAAGTGAAGGGTTACAAAGGCTTCCAGGCTGAAGTGCCATTTCTATGCGAACAATTCTCAACCAGTAAGATGTGTGTGTACTTTTGTATGCAAAATGCCTTGAAAAATTAACAAGGGCAGAGTATGTGCAGTTCCTGGGATCCCTTCCAGCATGTGTGCTGTATTATTTCCATAAGCCAAAACACATCACCTTTCTGATCTGTGCCTTACTGAGTTTGCTCTAGGCTGTTAACTCTCAAGTACCCTGAATATCAGAAAATTCTGGTCATTATATTACACAAATGGAACCTATTTATTTCTAAAAGCTCGGGGCTGGATGCTGAGATACACCACAGTGGATTTGTAATACTCTCCTGAAGTTTGAGGACAGAATCTGGTTGAAATTAATGTAAATAGAATTAAAAATTATCACATAGGTTCCTGTTTACAGAACGAGTTATCCTCACATCAGTGAAGATGCCTTTTTTCCAGGCATATGGTGAACCAATAATCAGAGTATAAAATGATGGTGCAAATATTACTGATTGGCAGCTGATCACCCAGAGACATTCCTATTACAGTCACAAAGAAAAAATATTCTACCATGTAAATCATAAACAATACCCTTTCTTGCAAGGGAAAGGAAAGTCTTCTGAAATTCTTCGTGAGTTCTTGGAGAAATGCTCTATATTGCAAGTAAACAATTTATAACATCTATTTTCCTTCTTGAACACTAAGTATCTGTCATGTAATGGAACAGCTTGTGGCAAAATTAACTTGCATCCCGACCTTTTGCTTTTACTTTTTTCTCTTCAGCTTGACCTACTCACAGCCTCAGGATCACTGTATGAATTCACACAATTCTTAAAATACCTTGACATTGCAGGCCTGTTCTTTAAATAATATTTTTTGTATGAATGTATATATAGACCTGTCTAGACCTTTGTGTTGCAAACAAAAAACAAAACAAAACAAAAAAAAACAAACC
>JANHGN010015103.1:0-16713 GCA_024605025.1 Megaceryle maxima | reverse complement strand
TATTTTAAATTACTTGTTCTCCTGTTTCAGTAGCAATGATGACACTGACTTTAGTTTATTCAATCAACAGGGAATTAACAGAGAATATTTTTACTACTTAGTAGTTTGTATAAAGTGTTTTCTGTAAACTAACAGAGACGGATAAGATTTAGCAAAACTTTTTCTAGGGAAGAAGTTCATTCAGTCTCTTCCTGCTCTAAATCCATTGTTTCTTAGAGTTGGCTTTCACTGTGATTCACTTGATAGTGGATACTGTTGAAGTCTCCGCTGACCTGGGCTTTCAGTGAGATAAAATATCTGTGCTTTATACAAACTTCTTAATATTTTTGAAGAGCAAATGCCTGATACTTTTTAAATTGTTTTATTAGGAAGAATCCCTACGCAAGTTCATGCAATGTAGAGGTATTAAAAATACCCAACCAAATAACACCCCTGCCCCAGTGTTTTTGTAATTATTTTAAGCTTTCATGAAGCCAACATCTGCTGGTGGGTGGAAGAATGGAATATTTTAAAAACTAGACTAAAGGCTTTTGTTTTGAAGATTTTTTTTCAAGTGCTGTATCTGGAAAATAAGTTTTGCATCTTTTCTTGCTTTTGTTGCTCTATTAGTGAAAGTATTTCTTCTCATAATAGTGTGGTTGAGTTCTTCCTGGGGACTGTTTTCCCTTTTCACTTTGTCAAGATGTGATTAATGTAGTTAAATGTGAAAGGCTGGCTGGGATTCAAAGCCATATCTTTTATAATGTGAGCCTGAGACTTTTGAGCAACCTTTGCAGTATTGGTTATGGATACAACCAAAGATAACTAGGTTTTACTAGAAAGTTTATTTGAAAAGAAACTCTGTCTCCATTGCAATTATACCATGAACAGAAAAGTTTTATGTGATGCACTTTTTCAAGCAAATTTTTCTGACTATTGAACTAACAAATTTCCTGTCTCCCACTGTGGATTTAATTGTTATACTGATTTGATTTTTCTGCCTGCGGAATTGATTTTAGGGTTTGGATTCTTTTGCTATTGGAATGTGACTGAAGTGATCAAAAGTATAGGACATTCCATGGAAAACCTTGCAATGTTTTGAGAAATAGTCAAGCTTACAATAAAGTCATAATTTTTATCGTTAATGAATCTGTAATTGCTCTAGTGATGATTTCTATGCTCATCAGTAAATTGTTCCGTAAGCCAATTGTGAAAATATGAGCTCTTTATTAGCTGAAGAAGGGGATAAAAAAGAATCTTTTTAGTCTTAAAAAAAAAAATCAAACAATTTGAACTCATTCCAAAGCCAAATATTTTTTTTTGTACTTTTCTCACATTAAGAATCAAAGGCAGAAACAAAATGTAACAACTTAATGAATGAAAATACATGTGCCTTTTCCCTAGAAGACCGAGCTGTGCTGATCTACTTGGAGAAGACTTGCTATTTAAAAGACTGGAAATTCTGTTAGTCTCACTTCATGGCCATCTATTTACTTGTTAGATGTGGATTTTGATTTGGATCCCAGATCAGGGTGTTTTACTCAGAATAAAATGTTTTTCAAGTATGTGCTGAAATAAATTGCTTAATAGCTCACATTTAGAAATCTGAGTTAGTGTTTTTAAGAAAGGTTGTTCTCTCTAACAATCTAATTCCTGAATTAGCAGAGTGTGCTATGCACCGTATTTCCTATATATAAGAAAAAAAATGCAGTTTTTTTGGTAACTTAGCTTCCTGAGTACTTTGTGGTTTAGAATCTACAGAATGTCAAAAGCAGTTAAAGTGTTATTCTATTAATCTTTAAAAATCTGCAAAGTCCTACAGTAATTAAGAGTTTTCAAGAAGCTGGAATTCTAATTGTTCTCGATGAATGTAAGTGAAGAGGAAAGTGATATTTAGATGATCACAGTGCAAGTCCTGCAATAATTTGTGTACCAACCATTAAAATACCTTGAAAGGTCTGGTGTAGGTGAACCAGACAAGATAGTGGCAAGAAAACCATAAAAGAAGGGGAAATGGTATTAGCTACTTCTTAGAGAAGGCAGCTAAAAAGCAGCATAGGTAAGGTATTTGTTCAACAGTATGAAGAAAATTCCTAATGGAAGGAGGAATGGAGGTCCCACACAAAACACATGCTGTCAACTATATCTCATTTTCCTAATAATGTTTAATACCAATGCACTAGTATTTTTTAAATGTTTCTATCAAAATATCTTCCTTATAACTAAGTAAATTAGATGAGCTCAAAAGAGGAAAAAACTTAAGTGTATTTATCCCCATGCCATACCTACATACAGTGTCTTCAGGCTTGATTATAATTTAGAAATCAAGTTAAAAAAAAAAAAAAAACAAAAAACAAAACCACAAGCAAACAAAAAAATCTCTTCATTCACTGGTCTATATGTAGCAAGAGAGACGCTTATTAGGAATGTCTTCAAAGTAAAAGGATTTTTCAAAACAAACTGTAACAATAAGATTTTACCCCTAGTAATCAGCATAAGAATTAGTAGGCTAGAAGAGTTTAACCTTTTCTGCAACAGCATTATGCATTTTATAGGCGGCAGCAGGTGCAAGATTTAGGAAGGTGTATTTCAAGTAGAATTTGAATCCTTCTTTAACACGAATTATATCTTTTATGTGTCAGAGCATAAATATTTCAAAAATGAGAGAATTCACTTTGCTTCAGGCAGGGGAATATGCTTTTAGCAAAGCCAGTCAGATGTTTTTTTTATACTTTTCATGTTTTGTGTTGATTTTCCTTTCCTTGCATTTCTGGAAATGCTTCTCTCTTCACATAGTTTAGAAGCTAGATTGCCTAGACTCTTAAATTACACCTCAGTACATGATCCCTTACACACCATCGTTCTCTCTAATTTGCAGGCATATGGTTTGATGGGTGGACTGTTTGGTGGATAACAAAATGGTCGGATGGTTGCATCCAAGGGGTAGTAGTCAGTGGCTCAGTCTCCAAATGGAGATCAGTGAAAAGTGGTGTCCCTCTGTGGTCTGTACTGGGACCGCTGCTGTTTGATATTTTCATCAACAACACAGACAGTGGGATCAAGTTAATGCTTAATAAGCTTGCAGAAGACACCAAGCTGAGTTGTGCAGTTGACATGCTAGAGGGATGGGATGCCATCCAGAGGGACCTGGACGTGCCTGAGAAGTGGGTCCATGTGAAACTCATGAGCTTCACCAAGGCAAAGGCAAGATTCAGGGTCAGGTCAATCCTTTATATCAATACAGGCTGGATGAAGAGATTGAGAGCAGCCTTGCAGAGAAAAACCTGGGTATACTGGTGGATGAAAAGCTGGTCACAAGCTGGCAATGTGCACTTGCGGCCCAGAAGGCCAACTGTATCCTGGGCTGCATCAAGAGATGTGTGACCAGCAGGTTGAGGGAGGTGATTCTACTCCTCTACTCCACTCTGGTGAGACCCCACCTGGAGTACTATGTCCAGGTCTGGAGTCCTCAGCACAGAAAAGACATGGACCTGTTGGATCAGGTCCAGAGGAGGGCTACAAAAATGATCAGAGGGATGGAGCACCTTTCTATGAAGAAAGACTGAGAGTTTTGGGGTTGTTCAGCCTGGAGAAGACAAAGCTCCTGGGACACCTTCTTACATCCTTTCAGTACTTACAGAGGGCTTACAAGAAAGATGGTGACAGACTTTTTAGCAGGGTCTGTTGTGACAGGACAAGGAAGGGGTGATGGTTTTAAACTAAAAGAAGGTAGATTCAGACTAAGTACAAGGAAGAAATTTTTCATACTGAGGGTAGTGAAACACTGGAACAGGTTGCTCATAGAGTGATAGAAGCCCCATCCCTGTAAACATTCAAGGTCAGATTGGATGAGGCTTTAAGCAACCTCATCTATTTGAAAATGTCCCTGCTCACTGCAGGGGGAGTTTGAACTAGGTGACCTTTAAAGGTCCTTTTGAACCCAAACCATTCTGTATGCTAGCAAAATTACTTCAGGATCACTTTCAGTTTTCCAAATATTTTTTGAAGTTCTGCTCCCAAGGGAGTATAAGTAATTTAAAACAAAATTAATTGATTTAATATTTTGAAAACTATTAGAGATTGAGAAGATATTTTCCACTATCAGGAGATTACTGGAAAACTAATGCTAATTGAGGATATTAAAGATGCAGTTTACAGCTGTGTTGCATCTCTAAAATACTATGCCTAATAAATTTTGGTTTAGAATGTCATCACCATAATATCAGATGATGTTTTAGTTGAGAGAGTCACCAAAGAATCCAAAAATCCACCATGATCTAATACGTAAGCAATAATATTTTAACATGATAGGACACTTGAGACTTCTTGTGGATTTTTTGTATGTTTGCACATGGTAGCTTTGGGAACAGGTTCAACATAAAAATTCAAGGAAGAGGACAGAGAGCCTACAAGCCTGGTGAGAGTATGTGTACTATAGAAAGGAGATAAGATATGTTCCTTTATGATTTTGTGTCTGTTAAAAGAATTGTTGAGAACCCATGCAATTGTAGAGAAGCTGATTTAAAAAGACGCACACACACCAAAAAAAAGTTGAGAAACTGCCAGTGCATGTCTGAGGAATAGGTCTTTCAGGAGGGAAGAGTGAGGCTTGTTCAGAAAGGTAGTGGAGGGGAAATCTTTATTATCTGGAGTGGGCTGAGGATTCTTGTGCAGGAGTATGTGTGGCGTGAGATTGGTAGAAGCAAATTATGTGGGTATAATATGATTGATTCAATAGGAATAGTGTTATGGAATAATTCAAGAATCTGAAAGTCCTAAATTAAAGTGTTCCAAGGATAAGAATGTAGTGAAATTAAGCAGGAATGAAATAGCAGCAATGAAAGAATTTAGTAACTGTCAGGGGTGCAGTAATCAAGTTGTCTGGGAAATTATTAAATTTGGATTGATCAATAACATCTGAAATGGAATGAGGAAATAAATGATACAGAGGAACAATGTATAAAACTTTTAAAGTAGAAAATTATTAATAAGGTGTATAAATTAAGCTGATAAACAGATAATGTAATGAATCAATTAATTACAGGGAATTAAAAATGCTGAAAATTAATTGAGTCAGATATGCAGGAAAATGGTTATATATCTTTTCCATTATAGTATTAATTTAAAAAATGCCAAAGTTTAATTATTGACCAAGTTAATTTTAGAGGGAATGTTGAAAGATTTAATGTCAATAGTATTCAGTAAAAAGCCTGACTGTATCACATGTTTTTGGTGCAGCTGAGGCTCACCACAAAGAGCATGACTGACTGTACCCTTTAAGCCCTTGACAAGCTTCAGAAGCGTAACTTGCCACTTCAAACAAGGAAGCAGAAAAGATGGTAGATGATATTTATTAAAGCAAAGATGAGCTTTAAAACTTCTCCTTAGCAAACCCAGGCCTAAATCAATGCAGAAAAGCATTAAATACATCAATCTATTCTAAGAATGAATTTTCAGTAAGATGTGAGACATCAGTTAAATCAATCCTCATGTCCAAAAAGCTTCACAAGTTCTCTCTGAATAGTTGGGACTCTCAAAGCGAGATGTCTGTTCTCTGTCTCTCTACTGTGTATTTTGTGGTTCACAAGACTTAAGCATCACCAAGCACCATGAGAACCTAGGGACCTTCTCTAGAACTAAAACTAGAGTCATGACACTTTCCCCAAAAGTGACAAATCCCAGTAAGAAAAAGTACATCTGGAATACTTTAGTATCATTTTAACTGTTGTGGTCTCAGCATGTGGTATGGCTTGCAGATCAACTGATACTGTTAGAAAAAAAAGGTAAGTTCTTGGGCATATCTAACCGTACAGTTGTTAACCATGAGCAATTATTCCAATTTTTTACATAAATAGAAGTCAACTTTTCTTCTTTAATATCTGAAGGATTGACTGTCCCAAACTTTGTTCCTGTTTTTCCAAATAGAATCACTTAATTTTGTATAAATTTAATTCTCCCTACAGGTTTTACCTTATGTAGTATCTCTGGTAAAGGAAGCTTGGATACATTTCTGAATGTCAGAAGTGTATCTTCTGGCTTTATTACTAATAAATTCTTCTTCATCTGAGTAGGCTGAAAATGATGTGAAACTGTCCTTTCTGTTTTTACAGATGATTATAAGATAAAAGTTGACACCTTTTTGCTCTTACTTTATTTTCATTTTCCCCTCCATTTTTCCTATGCGTGTTCTTCAAGCTGATTAAAATCTCAGTGTAGGCAAGTAGCTTCCAGGATAAAAGGGGAAATTGTTGCATTTGAAAAATTAAGGCATAAGAAGCTAAATTACTGGCAAAGCAATGTTAGACTGAGAAATGAATGAAGCTTTTACATAGGTCTGCCACTTTAGAATCTTATTTATTCTTTTATACAGCTCTAGATGGTTTGCATACATGAAGTTGATGCTGCTAATAGAGTTTATAGTGGTTTAATTTATTAGGATGCAGCATATGTAGGAACTGAACTCCATTTGTATGCTTTATAACCGAGTTAAAAATAAAAAAGTAATTTCCAGTTAGCTGATTGCTATGGAAATGAAAGATGTAACTACAGAATAGATTATCAGGGGCTGTTGCAGGTTGAAGATCTTTGGTGTAGTAAACTGTGAGGGTTAAATGAGAATGAATGGGATTTAGATTCTCCTTTCTTCCTGTCCTTCTGGTGGACCTTCACTTCATATATACATAAAGACATACAGGAAACATGAGTGTGATGTAATAAATTTCCTATTATTATTATTATTTTCTTTCTGAAATTGTATCTGTGCAATCTGTTAAATATTTTTTTAGTTTTTATTTTACAATTTATATTATGACCCTTTTGTTTTCTGGATTTTGTTACTGCTTTTCAGGAAAGAAATGGAGAGGAAATAATATATTTGCTTTGGAAGAGAGAAAGCCTGTATAAAAATTCAATCTACTTTATTAAACATAGAACAGGAAAGAAACATTTAATATTACACTGACTGGCCACCACAGTGTAGCCTTTCAAATGCATCAATAAGTTCTTCAAATTTTCTACTTCATAGGAGAAAATTATACACTTGTGGGTAGTTGTTGACAAGTCCTCTGTGTGATATTTCTAAAGCTAAATTGTCAGCCCAAATTCTATACTTTGGAAATAGGCTGGAGTCACTAAATAAACTCCAAACCCAGAGAGAGGAGATTGACACTAAGTCTGAAAAATCTTTTCCTGTCTACATCTTTCATCTGATATCTATTAGGAAAACCACAACAGGAACTAATCAACAGCTTCCTGAGCTGAATGCAAGTACGGACCAAATTAAATTTTCTATATATTACAAAGGATTATCACAGCATAGTGGGAAGAACCCAGCTTCCTTGTTTCATTTTTAATGGTTCCATTAAAAGATTTTTTTTTTTTTAAAGTGCTTACTCCTATAAGAACTTCATCATATGAAGTGTTACATTGTATATATTGTGGGGTCTCTATCCCATTTTGCACAGATAGAAAGGTTATTGTCCAGCCCTCATTATTACTTCCTTCTTGCTTACATGTATTGAATTTCAGAAGCATGTTATTTTCCACTGTTGGACACTGTAGCCCTGTTGTAGGTTTCTTCTATTCTAGAATTGCTAGTATTAAACCAGGTGGGACATGATCATTGCATAGACCAAATGTTTCAATTTGTTTGGAGAATTAAAACTTTGAGAGGACCAGGAATTGAAACTCTATTCCCCTCATCTTGGTTTTGTTAAACTTCTGGTGTGAATTACTTGAACTGTTTCAGTTCCTGTGATGGCACAATGTGGGTAGTATTGCCTTCCTGCAGCATGGGTAGGTTAATAGATTCTTCATAAAGCTATTTCAAACAGAATGGAAGTCATTAAAGGGCAAAATGTTGTTGATGCTGCTGTGCTTGGAAGCTTCAGAACAGTAAGCTGCTAGCGGCTACCAAACAAATTATATTATACTGTCCTGTTTTCTTTTTTCTTTTTTTTTTTTTTTGTAATTTAAAATGTTTGGTTGTTTTTCTTTTTTTTTCTGTAATATAAATATGAGAGTGGATAATGGCAATTGAGACTCAGATCTGGGGGATAAGGAGAAGATGCCAACTTGAAAATCCAGACATTTATGGAAGTACTTGAAACTATTCTCTTGATCCTCTGTGGTGTTTTCAACAGTGAAGCTTATGATGCATGTATAAACATTTCCTGGAGATATTCAACAGAACCTGCACAAGTGCAACAGATTCTGTTATATGCTGTTTTCCACTCTACCCAGAATACACATTAGGCATTGTCTGGAAGCAGTATACAAGGAGGTCTACAAGCAAGGTCTTTGCTTTTCAGATACTGAGCAGGTAATATCTTAATGACAGACATAAAACACTTAAAACTCTCAGTTTATTTGATTTCTCACATCTGGGAGATGAGCCCATGGAAAAGCAGAACTTTCTCATTCTAGGTTTCTAATTATACTTTAATTGTCAGTCACTGAGGTGTTACTCATTTCCCTTCCAACTTGAATCAAAGAGGAAGTGTAATCCTAAAAGAATCTTCTTCACCTATGTTATGAAGAACTGCTGATAGAACAATACTCACTAGGTGAAAAGAATTTTGTTTCATGATTCAGAATTTTGAATGGTTATGGCATTTGGAATGAGGTAGACAGGCTTGGAAGAAAAGCAGGTGGACTGTTACTGCCACTAAACTTTTGTGGAATCAAAACATGGTATTTGGTCTTTGAAGCCTTACATAATCAGAGCCTTTCTTGCCAAACCTCCTTTACCACATCTCTTGGCAAACATGCATGTCCTTAGGCTAGTACCTCAACAAAAAGCAGCAAGCTTAAACCAAGCTAGGCACAAAGGACTGAAGGGACAGCATACTTTCTAATCTAGTTGTCCGCAGAGAAATTGATGCCATTATTTTTCCTATAGTCCCAAGGGAGCTCAAAGTAAAGTACCATTTAAGAATTATCCATTTTACCATACAAAGAGAAAGTGGGTCTCTCGGGTAATGCAGTAGAGAACGAAGCACAGGCAAGTGTGTTAGTAAATATGCATCCTGTGGAGCTTCCTCTAAAATAACTTTGATTTTATAAAAAATAGCTCTGCTTACTAATGGTGGCATACTGCTGTAGTGTCAAAATAGAAGGGATTTTGAGCTTAGTCAAATCAATTAAAAACTTTTCATATTTCAATGGAGTAAATCTAATCTTTTAAGAAAAACATTCATCAACATTAGTTGGTGTATAGACTAAGAGAAGTATTATCACGCTTCTTATCAGAACAAAAAGTAGTACTTGTTTTCCCTAGGATGGGTAAGGGGATGCTTATCCTAGTAGTGATTGGAGGGGGGTGGGGGGGGAGAATAAAAAATTTAAAATCCACCAAAAAACAACCCAAGCAACCCAAGAAAAACAAAGTCCCCCCACCAAAAAACAAACAAACGAAGCCAAACAACAACACACATAAAACCCACAAACAAAACAAAAACCACCACAAAACTTAAAGCAAAATAAAACAATAAAACTAAAAAAACCTCTTGATTCCATGTATGGTAGTTATTGCCAAGAGCCTTGAATGGTAGATTCTTTTCTTATCTCTTTGGGGAGAGCTTTTATTTAATTACGGGGCCTAAGAATAGTCTACCACCAATTGTTAGAGTGGAGTCTCAGAGCAGAATGACAAGCTGGATATACACAAGGACTGAAGTACTTGTCCCTGGTACCAGACACTGGTACTTGCATGCGACCAGCAGGTCTGTGCTCTTTCTTGAAAACCTTCTTCAAGGATTCTTCTCTCTTTTATCTGAACAGAATGAAATTCTTGGAAGATGTTTTGCTATTCAATAGGATTACCTGGAACAGAAATAACTTGAAATAAAATAACAGGAAAATAACAGAAACAAATGGCAGATAAGCTGTTTTTACCATGCCAAGAGTTAAAAAATACAAAAAATCCTAAAATACAGATTTTTGTATTATAAGAGTAGAAGCAAAGGCTTTATGTATTCCCTTTTTCCTCTTCCAGACCCATTTGGTAGGCAACCCTGTCAGAAGTAGCGTCTTTAATGCCTGGTAACTTGTCTTCTTCTACACAAGTCTCTACCTCACACTATTTTTACAGTTTTTAGAGTTCTGTTCTATGAAACACAGAAGTCTGTTGAGGAAAAGTACTGTATTTTTTTGTCATGATCAGTATATTTTAGAAAGTGGCTTGCTATTTCTAGTACTGATTAGAATAAATAATTTATTCTCTGTTTGCTTTTATACACCTTTCACATTTTATATGCAAATGAAAAATCATCCACTTCATAGCCAATTCTATTCATTCTACCCTAGCACCGCTCTCAGTATTTGTTATCCAAGTTCAAGTTGTCACTGTCTTTTGGGCCTCATTTTAAAATGAAATGTGGAAATACCAAGCTTACTGTCTCTAAGTATTAAAAAAAAAAAAAAAAGTGATGGATTAACCACAATTAAAAAAGTGATGCATTAACAGCAATTTACTGAAACTGTAGGCAGGAACTTATTTTGGCACATAAAGAACATAAAACTATACGTTTGTAACCAACTGTTCAGGTTGTCAGCCCATTTTTCCCTTCCACTTACTTGTAACTGTAGGTGTGATCTCTGCTTTTTTTACTTTCCAGAAGTTTAGAAAAGTTCTTTATATATTTTAACTGACAGCTTATTTTAGTGCCAATGTAGACTTTATTTTTTTTTTTTTCCTTGCTAATACTTCTACTGCACCGAGCCTGTCTATAGGCAGCCTTCTGAGCTTTTATTCTGCAATGGTGAATAAGCAAAGTCATTTTACATATATATTGGAGACTCTCTGATTTCCTGATCTGATTAGTTGAATTTGGTGCCTGCTGAGGATGTGCATGCCTGGAAGATTTAAACTGATATACACTGGAAGATCCATAGCACTGCTAGCTTGACACTGAAGCCATCCCTCACGTTAGGACTGGGGCTGAATGTGAAATAACCCTAAAAGACTTGTGGGTCTGAAGTTTTATGGACAGGGAAGGAAAGAACACGTGTCCTTGCTACATGATAGTGACAGGGCCGCAGAGTAGTCCCTGCACCAGTATCAAAACAGTCTGAAATTTTTAGGTTTTTCTTTTTTTAAGAAACAAAATGTATGCTTAAAGATGGAATCACTAACAGTCATCTCTCTTCCTGTGTGGGTGGTGCAATTTTTGCTGGTGACAGCCTAACCAGTGTGGCAAATGGAAGTGAAGGCCAAGAATAGCAAAACAGATTTGAAAAGTGAAGGCCTCTAATAAAAGTGTCCCCCTCTAATGATGACCCCACTGCATGACATTCTGTTACTGACTTAAATAACTTGAAACATGGTGATAGTTGTTGAATTTTTTCATGTCTTAGTGTGTTGATAAGGCAGTAGGCTAAGATGTAGTTCATATTGCTTAAGTGTGCTGGAGTTACTATTTAATTATAAAAATCAATGGAATGTAGAGTGTTATAAGTATTTTTACTATAGAACTAGCTGCAGATTAAATTGTACAGTTTTACTTTAAAGATTCTATTGTCCTCTCGGTCTTATAAATAGCTATAAGTATACCATCAAAGTAAATTACAAAGCAACTGAGAAACTGTGGAAAAACTCAAACATTCACCTTTTAATAAGTCTGTAACTCATCTTAATGATCCACAGTGATTCAGGCACTTGTTAATGCAAGAAACATGCAGTAACAGCAGGACCCTGTCATTTTCTTACTGAATATAATTCTAGATTTCATAGAGTCTTAGAACAGTGGAGATTTGAAGGATTATCTGGCCCAACATTTTGTGGGAAAGGGAGCCTAGATAAGATTATCTAGCACCCAGTCCAATTTTATCTTAAAAACCTCCAAAGATAGTGCCTCAACCATTCCCCTGGGAAGGATTTTCAGTGAATGAATGTTCTTGCTATAAAAAATGTCTTTCTTATGTTGAGATGAAACCTCTCCTGGTTCAAACTGCACCTGTAAACTCCTGTGTTCTCCATCTGATTCCTTGTGAATAGAGAACCCCTTGTTCTCTTTGTAGCTGCCCCTTTAGATATTGTAATACTATGATGATACACACCCCTAACACGTCCCCCACCCCTGTCCTCTTGTGTCCAGACAAGACCTAACTACTTCAGTCTTTTCTCTCAGGGCAGGTTCTCTAGCCCACTAATGATCTTCATGACCCTCCTTTGGGTACTGTCCAGTCTGCCCATGTCTCTTGAAATATAGGGACCAGAATTGGACATAGTACTCCAGGTGCAGCCTAAAAGAACACTGACTGGAGTGGGATGATCACATCTCTATCTCTGCTAGTAAGGCTTCTGTAAATGCATCCTAGGATCCAATTGCCATTGTTACAGCAGCAGACTGCCGACTCTTGCTCGAGTGTTGTCCACCAGCTCCCCAAGGTCCTTTCAGCAAGGCAGCTCCTCAGTCACAGAGACCTTAACCTAACTGGAGTCCCTGGTTATTCTGATGCAGGTGCAGGACTTGATATGTGCCCTCTGCAATCATCAAGGACATCCCCTTGTCTCCATCATTTAAAAAAATATTATAGACAGTGATCTTGCAATAATGTCAGCCATTTCTCCTAACACTCTGGGGTGGATTCCTTCTGGGTCTGTGGATTCTATGTGGGCTGAGACCTTGCAAGAAGCCACAAAGCCCTTCTTTCACTATTGGTGGGTTGACACATCTGCTGTCATTACTTGGTCTTGTTATCTAGGGTTCAGCTATGCTTGTAAGGACAGAAGAAAAGAAGGTATTGGGAACCTCTACCTTGTTAGCATTATTAGTGACTAGTTTCCCTGCTCTGTTTAGTAATGGGCCTGTTTCCTTCATGGCATCATGTTTTTCCTTATATCTAGTAAAAATCTATAGTGAAGCAGACTGGCTGTGACAGCAGCAGGCAGTGCTGTCAGCTGGAGTGCAGTTGCTGTGACAGACTACACAACCTGCCAAACTAGTTGCCCATCTCCTCTCCATAAAGGAAGGTTTCACAGACTTATTTCTAAGAAATAATTCTTCCGACTTCGTAGTGGGAAGAATTTGTGTTTTCTGTTAGTGAACTGAACTGTGTGTTTTACTCAGGTTTCTGTTTCCTTACCTTACTTTTCATTCCTTTTTCCTTATGAAATTTTACTTCCCTAGGAATGTGCATGGGTCAAATTTGTCTTCCAGTAATTGGTGGTGATCTTATTTCCACCCCTGTGTACTACCTGGTAGCATAATGAGGAAAGGATAAGAGTAAAATGCTCTAAAAATATTCAGCCCCAGTGTTTACACAACCTAACACTTTACATCAGTTTTTCAGAGACTTATTCAGACCACAGAAGTAAGATAATTTACTGTACTTCAGATGCTAGTAAAACTCATATAAAAACAAAATATTCAGCATTACTCCCATTCATAGTCAAAGGAGGTCAAAGTCCTTAAATAAATTAATCTTTGTTATCTTCCATCATAAAAGGATACCAAAAATTGACAGTTTTCTGTGAGTAAAGATTAGAAATTTTAATTCAAAGCCAGATGGCTTGCAAACACTTCTGTTGTTTTGGGTCGCACATGGGTTGACCTCAAGTTATTTCATACTTCAAACAATAGGATTGAGAAGTCTATTCCAAAGAGAAATTTAAAAGCACAGTGAAAGCCTGATCTTATCTGAGGGATTCTTGCTTTAGAACAACTGAATGTATAATAGCTGGGGCTCAAGGAAGGGAAAGAAAAGAAAAAAAAAAAAACTAAAACATTTAAGAACACCATAGCAGTTTGTTTGCCCTTGTTTTCATTGAATGTGTTCCAAATCTTCAAGACTGTGGTTATGTTTTACCTCTCAGAATGGTGTTACTATATTATGCAGATCAGGGATTCCATACTTGCATTCCTGTTAAAGGTTGTAAATTGTTGTGCCAAAAGAATTCTGGTTAATCTATCATCAACAGAAACTGCTTGAAATACTTTTTCATTTTGAAAGCTATTACATTATTTCAATGTATTTGCATATTTAATATTGTTTCTTGGAATTATTTCAGGTTTGTGGGTTTTGTTTTGGTGGTAAAGGCTGCACTAGACAAGTATTTGTTATAATTTAATTTTCTGGGTCCATAATCTCTGAACAACTGATCAAATGGAAGGATCAGGTTTGAATTCTTCAGCCAAACCAATGAATCCCTCACAACATGGAAAGGTGTTAGGAGGAAGAAGCCTGCCAAGCCCAGTAGGCCTACTTTGATTGTAAATTGCAGTCCCATTTGCCTTAGATCACCTTGTATAAGATTTTATTTCAAAACAGTCCAGATGCCTCATTATGATTTTTTTCATTATTCAAAGTTCAACTTTGATGACATAAATTCAAGGGCACTTGTATTTGACAGGGAGGTTGAAAGTAGATTTCCTACAATCTACCATGACATCTGTTCTTCACAGTGGTCTGTGATGGGAAGCTTATAATGAGGATCTTTAAGGTAAAGATCTAGGTAATTTCAGTAATAATTAATCCTAATTAACAGAAGATTACCAAGGAAGAAGGAAGGAAAAAAGCAGCAGCTCTTTTGGGTGAAAAGAAATATCAGACTTTTAGCTTTAGCAAATGTATGGCCCAAACCCATCAGATAGTTGGTAAAGTACTTCTTCTGCAGTACTTACACATAGCATGAAGGCAGAAAAAAGGGGAGAGGTCGGCAGCCCTGTGTTATTAGTACAAATAACAGATATTATTACATAATGCTACATTGTTTAAACACTGATAAAAACTCAATGTATTTCAGTGTGACCATCTACAATACTTTGTAGCTTGAGACCTGCCTTCAGTATTACTTTGAATACAAACTTTGATCTTGATCATCAATTATCTTCTTTCCCTAACTCAACTGCGTGTAAAACTTTACTTCCTCTTTTTGATGTATTTGGTGAAATGATAGTTACTACCTCTGACAGTAGAAACTTAGCAGCCTGTCAGGCAGAAGTAATAGATAAATAGAGTATTTTTAAGAAAAATTGAGAGCATCTGTTACTTTGATGCAGGGTTTTTTTTATTCAGGATTGGAAGTCAGTAACACCTTTTATACATATTTAGGCAATTTGAGTTGCCAAGATGACTTTGAAAGGAAAAAGTGCTATGTGAATCTTAAATGTTCAATAATGATTTGCCAAAACTTAAGGAATTCCATCAGTCTAAACCAGGCAATTAATTTTAGTATCTGAAATTTAATTTCTGAAAAGTTATATTTATCAACACTACAGTTTTTCAACAGCTTTCTGTCCGATGACATGGTTTTACAAAAATTATCTAGTCCTCAGAAGAGGGCTTGCTCAGATGTAGCTTCTGATTCTAATAAAACTAATTCCTCGTCCTGATTGTTTGTGAAAACTTCCTTTGAGATGGATTTTTCTTAGATGCACTGAAGAGCCTAGAAGAGTTAGCAGTTTTGTTGGTTCTTCCGTCTGGGGTTGTAATTATGTAGATCTTATGAAATGGCCAAGAAACTCAGTTAAAAAGCTTAGCAACATCAGGAAAGAACTGAGGGTTGCAGAATGTGATCTGTTCTGCATCTTTCCTGAAATATTTTTTGTACATTCACTACAACAGTCAGAACTTTTTTTGTATAACAGACAATCATTTTAATGAAAATTAGAAGCCAGTTTCAACCACTGGATCAAATCAGAATTAAAGGTTTTTAAGGTCCAAGCTTTTTATTTTCTTAGTTAGCTCCTTAAAATGGAGAAAATCTCTTTTTGAGGCTCCACCAGTAGCTTTTCAAGGATTTTCCATCTTAGAAGTTGTTTTGCACTTAGTCCTTTACTAGCTGGTAATGTGCGCTTTGACTGGGCAGATTTTTATATATGTAGCAAACGCCTGGAATATAATGATGGATTTCTGGTTTTGTTGAGATACACAGTAATATGGAACAACTAAAAGTGCAAAAATTGTTAAGTAAATGTTTACACAGTTATGTAAATACTGCATCTTGGAGGTTTTGGGGTTTTTTTTTGCCTTCAGAATAGAGCTTTCTTGGCTTATTCTGCATGTTAACAATGATTCAATGAAAAGTCAAAGGTACCTGACCTGTGTGAAAGGGCATACAGTGATTATGGTCATGATACTCAATAGGAAATAAAACATTTTTAAAGGAATAAAAAAGAATGGTTTGTTGAAGCAGGCACAGTTGAGTCTGGATAATTTTAACCAGTCATATTTTTAAATAACTAATTACAGAGGACAAGATAGAGAACAGGTTTAGTAGTGGGGTTGGTATGTGCATTGATAAAGCTGTTTTGTCTTGCAAAAGAGCTGAAGTAGTAGTGGGCTGAATGCAAATAACACATAAACTAGTTCACATTGCTGGACAGCAGGTAATAGAATGGAGTTATCCAGTGTCTCAATATTATTGTCTACAGAAAATATATTGGACAAAACTTTTCTTAAGAACCCCTGGGTGGTCTGGTGGCACAGCTGACAAAAAATTGCTGATATGTGAAAAGTTATCAGGAAAGTAACATATCTATAAAGATCATTGGTATAACTAATGGCTGTTTTTTTCAAAAATGTAACATTATAGGTAACTTTAAATGTCTGTGAAGAATTGATGACCTATTCCTTATTTGGTTTGCTTAGAGAGAACTATAATGAAGATACGTGCGTGTATCACAGGGTGTCAGGGGTTGGAAGGGACCTTGGGGATCTTCGAGTCCAACCCCCCTGCCAGAGCAGGACCATACAATCCAGCACAGGTCACAAAGGAATGCATCCAGGTGG
>JANHGN010015102.1:0-69232 GCA_024605025.1 Megaceryle maxima | reverse complement strand
AGCCCTCAGTGCAAAGCACAAGCACTGGGAGGGCTGCTATGGGGAAAATTAACTCCAGCTCAGTCAGACCCAATACAAACCCTCTGGCTACTGAAGCCGTTGTACCTGCTCAAATAAACTTCTTGGTTTTGTAAGTCTACATTATACGCCTGGGATTGACCTTGCAAAGATGGCTGTGTTCAGTAAAGTCCTGCTATTGACTGTCAGGATCTTCAAAGACTGGGTGAGATCAAAGGGAGTAAAGCCTATCACTGCCAGACACTTGTTTTGCACCCTTTTTGCATCCTAGCTGCCCAGGAGGAGCAACATCCTTCAGATGCTGTCCCTGAGCTAACCTCCTTGGGTCTGTTGTAGGGCAAGGAGGACAGTACTACTTCTTCAGATCCAACCTGGTGCTTCTCTATTCTTCCTTCCCAGAAAGCCTGGTCAGACTCACAATAAGCTGTATCCAGCCTGGAAGTTTCCCTTTTGTTGTGGGGTTTTTAACATAATCTTTTGTTATGCACTGTCTTGACTCCTGCTTTTTTTGAAAAAGATCATTATCTCTGATAATACTGCAAATAAATCGCGTTGAGCTGCTAGTACATGGAGAATTGCTTGACAAGGAGGACTTTGGAGAAAGAGAATCTGAACTTCAGGGAGGAAGCTTATCAACAAGACATGTCAGCAATGTGGTAATAGGTAGGTGTGGGGCTTGAACGAGCCCTTGCCTTTGTTCATGTTTGGCAATTTATTCAGAATGATGTTTCATTCTAATTAGAGAGAAAGGCTTCATTTTTTTCCCGTTTTTAGCCCGCAGGGAACCTAAACAGGAATTCTTTTTTTTTGCATATATATGTCATTTCTGTATATATTTATAAACAAAGGTGTTTTACTTACCCCTGTGTTTCCAGTAAACTTTCTATGACCTTAAGGCTTGTTTCCAAAGCAGTAGCCAATGTGTATATTTCTCTTCTCAGTCCCACAAAACAAAACTAGTTTTGTGGACCAAACAAACTCAAATCCAGACAGACCATTTTTGAGAAATGGTCCTCAGATATCTGAGTTCTATTTATTATCCAGAGATTATAAAAGTGTCGAAATTTGTAACTCGTCGAATTACTAAAATACTTCATGACAAATATTTTAAAGCAAGCATTAATTACAGTGAGGGTATTTTCCCCAAATTCCAGTCGTTTTCATTTCCTTGTCAACCACTTTGACTACTCTTAACTGTTGTTAAGTATCCTAAGAGCCTGTAATAGTGTGTGCTAATGTATGTGTGAAATGCTGATGCATTTTTCCTCTTCAGGTCGGTAAAGCAGATTGCTCTGGGGCCTTGTGTTATTGCTGTGTGAGGGTGTTCTGCAGAGTGGTCTCTGTATTTTGTGCATAGTCTTAAACGCTCTAGAGATGACAGCATATGGTTCACCTCGAAAGGGATTCATCTGGAGGCAGATGCACAGCGCTACTCAGGCTACCACGAGAGGAATCATGTTATCTGAAGCATAAAGCTTTGGTTTTCTCTTGCGAGGGTGGAAGAGTTCAACATCTTTAATGCAAATATGTGGTCCAAGGGCTATTCTGCTGCTGCTTCGAGGACACAATAGAATTCTGCATCCATTCCCCAAACCCTCAAGGGCACTGCTGAGCACTGTGTCTGCTGGGGAGTTGTGCACGAGCAGAATTATCTTTGTAATTCCTTAGATGATTGCAGTAACAGATGCAACATTTGAGGTGTAATAGCAAATTTGTGTGATGCAAGCTCCTCTGATCTGGTTTGACAGTTGGAAAAGTATGCTGACAGTCTGGATGTTATCTTGCACTTCCTATGCTGGAGTGAAACAGCAGCCAATGTAAATAGAAGTATTGCAGTGAACAAAAGTTTTCAACTCTGACCTCCTATTTTTCCAAGGAAGTGAGTGTCAGAAAGTTTGGAAGGGTTGGGTGTTTGTGTGTGTGGTGTTTTTTGGTTTTAAATTGCAAAGGAAAAGGCAAGAGAATAAAGTCAAATTGCCTGTTTTGTTATCATCAACAACTTAACTTTTGGGAAGTTATGCAATCAGTATTTTCTTCTAATGTAGTATAAACACTAGTGTATGAACACAGAAACACAAAGGCAAAGTTTGTGTTCAGCTTGAACCATAAACTTCACTCAGATGAAGCAAATCTCCAAATATTTATAAGATTTCTCTTGTCCTATGGTTTTGGTTTTTTGGCCGTTTGTTTTCCATGGTGACATGGGGTCAGGAGGCTAAGCCTAGCTAAACAGGCAACACTCCATTGCTGTGCTCTCTGTCTTTCTAGTCTTCCAGAAAAATGATACTAAGAAGTTGCAGCCACTATAGTTGAATTTCCAAATAGGGAAGATTTGTGTAGGCTGCATTTCATACGAGAGGAAACATCCTTTACTTTTCAAGACGTGTATGTCTTCTGTACCCTGGTGCCTTCTTCTGAAACTGGAAGAAAGGCTGCCTCTGTGTGGCATAACTGAGCTAGCAAACCTCACTATGGAGAGCAAGCCAGACTAGCTGGTGGTAGGATCTTTGGTATCATCACTGCTGTGTAGGAAGCCTTAATTCCAGAAGTACCTTTGACACAGCACTGGACAGAAAGATTGCCTTCTCCTTAACTTCAGCAGGATCAGCTCTGAAAACAAATCCATCTTCTTTTGTTTGTGTGAAAGGATGTCCCAGGGTTAAAAACTGAACTGCTGAGACACCGGTGTGAACCTTTCAGTCATGATGCCAGTGAAAGAAGTGGCCTAGATCATGCTTTGAAGTACTCAAGAGTGGCTGGGAAATGAGCAGTTAGTGTGATAGATGTGGTGTCTGAACCAGTAATTTCCAGTTGCTTATGGTGGTAATGCTTCAGCTCTCTATTTTGCTCACCTTGTGAAAATGAATAGACATAACATTATTTAATAAAAATCAACCTAAGAAAATGTTCTTTTACTCCTGAGCATTGGGAAAAAATGTGACACAGTGCAGTTGGAGTATGTTACATTGTCTGTCTTCCTAATGTATTTTTTTTTTTTTCCCCAAAAGGTAATTGAAACAAAATTGGCATGTATATGATAACGAACAAGTACTGGAAAGATGTTCTCAGTCCTTGGTGTGGGAGCTCTGTGTTTGCTCTTTTCCCTGAACGTGACTTAGATTCATCCCTTAGCAACCTTCTAGGAATCTAGTGGATGTAAGAGAAACAAAAGATAGGTCCTGAATTCATTGATGGGATCCCTTTGCAGCAGTGCTGAGAAAATATTAGGCAGATTTACAAACACTGCTCAGCATTCTCCTTTTCATTGCCTCTGACTTACTCAAAAGAAATACTGTGTTCTTGATCTGCTTTTCTTCTAATGAGAGGGTCAAGGAGGTCAATATTTTTTTTTTTTTTTGGAGTGAAGTTCTGAGGCAGTTGCAGCTGACTGGTAATTCTAGGGGTTTTAGTAATAAGACTGTAGTGACTCCTGTTACAATTGCCCACGTTAGTCAAAGTATCTCCAAATAAGTGACTAATCTCTCTCCAACTGGTCAGTGTGTGATACTTGCTTCTTTCCCGTGCAAGCAAATCCACAACGGTTAACTTCCATCTTTCTGTCACCCTTCTTTGCTTAATAGGTATATGAACTGTATTGTTGAAATTCCTCAAGACACTACATCATCTCTGCTACCCTGATGCTTCCCCTGTTAGTTCACCCTGTTGTGCATAGCCACACTTAAACCACACTTTGTTCCCTGAGCTTACTTCGTAACTTTTTCTTTGACAATTTTTGTACTCGAAGACTGTTTTTGTGCACAGAGGAGTGGTCACTGATAGGTTTAGACACTGCCTATCTCATTCAGGTAGGACTATTCTACTACTTACAGTGGTAAACACAAATGTCTGCATGGTTGTAGTTTCCCTTCCACATTCTTACAAATGCTTCTCGACTTCTTGCAGAAATAGCCTCAAAATTTGGTTCAGGCTTGGTCTACAATACCTGCATGTTCAATCTCTTAAATTCCACCCCTGTCTAGCCCATAATGGGGTGGAGGTAAATCTGGTGTATGTTAAGGAATAATATATACATTATGGTCTTACACTTTCTCTGCTATTCCCTACACTTTCCCAATGGGGAGGATGCTTCCAGTTTTGGAGATGTGACATCTGTATGGATAAATACCAAAAGAAAAAATGCAATATGACAAAAGAGTGTACATAGATTGAGTTGTCTTCTAGAATATAATTATAGTTTCTTCATCTCTGAAGAGGATCTTACACCTTTTTGATTTTTTAATCTTTATATTGTAATACTTTAATATTGCATTGCTAATATTGCATTCAAACAGTTAAAAAATAGTCAAAATCTCTTTATATTGTGAAATGCAAAAGAACTGCATGATGTAGGTGCTACTATGGTTTTCCAAAGAAATCATATCCAGTGAGTTGTCAGCCAGTTTGTTAAAAATGAAGCTTTGCACCTCAGCCTCTGAACAGATCGTACAAAGGGAAGACTAGAGATAGGATGAACTGAATGTTTAATCAGAAAACTGATTCTGAGGGCTGTTTAGGAGATGTCTGGGGTCACAACAGGGTAAGAAGCTGGAAGACAACATCTGAAACATTAGGTTTTGTAGATCTTGGAAATGCCACAGCCAGCCTTCACAAGCCTATTTATTTTGATCATCTCAGTTGAGAGCTCTTCAACCTTTTTGTATAACCACTGATGATGAAAAAAGAAGTCCTTGCCTCCATTGCTCCTCTGGTACAGTGCATGTCTTTTAACCCACTGAAGCTGCATATGCATATAAACCCTACTTAACCTCCGCAGAATTACTAACACTTCTTGGTAATTATCTTTTTGGATTGGTTTTTAGAACTGGAGATGAAACATTATCTACATACTTAGTGTTTTCAAGCAGGGAATAGTACAAAAGCAGCAATACCATCTGAACGAATACTTGTTTGTGTTTGTTTCCTGAGTAGTCTGTTTTCCTTTGTCTCTGAGCCTCATTAAAATGGCCAGGGGTTTCATGGCTGAAGCGGTCATCAGCATCCATGGTGATCACTACTTCTTGTTTTATATGCTGAGGAAGTTCCTGTAGTGAATATGGAAACTCAAGGATCTTTATGGAAAACAAACATTTAGATCGTGAACTTAACATCAAAGCCAGTTTTGCTCCCTAAATTGCATCTGTAGATACTCCCCTTCTTTTCAAAGAACATTGTGTCCAAAAATATGTAATAAACTATGTCTAGAGCTTTTATGTATGTGAAAGCATCATGCCTCTGTGTGTGTACACTTAAATGAAATAGTATGAAATTGGTCCCTACCTTCCTTCCACATTTTTCTAGTTTTCAGGGAAAAAAATCCCACCTCATTGATCTGTGCTTATATAGCTTCCAGATATCCATCTAGTCAAATTGTAATTGCTTTTGCAAAAATCTTTATTGTTAATTAGCAGAATCATATTCAGTATGTTGTTTGGTTACTCTCTTCCATGAATATTTTTATTTCATCATTGTTTTCTTTCTAGAAGAAGGAATATGTTTGTCTTCCTTAATGAATTAAATAAGTCCAAGAGTACAAAATTTCACACTGCTTTTCACAGCTTCATAAAATTAGATCATAAACCTTTTTGGACTTCATCATTAGATTTTTAAATATCTCTTTTAGAAAAAGAAAATGGACATAATGCAGGAATCTTCTAATTGAGGCAAGAATAGTTCTTTATGATCTGATTATTTTACCTTTTTTTTTTTTGCATTAATTAGAGGTAGAAAAATCTGTAATAGGTCTAAAAATATCTCCTGTCTCTTTTTAAGTTAACTACTACTTCTTCCCGACAATCCCATAATATTCTCATTGCTGTTCTAGCCATTTTCCTCCCACTGTTTTGGAAGATCTTGCCCATTCATTTTAACCTCATTTTTAACATATATTGTAACTCTGTCCTTTAGTGACCTCTATGACATTTATCAATTTTCCACTCAGTCCAGAAATTGTAAGTATTTTACTGTTGCCTTGCATTTTCTATAAATATGGACATTTACTGCTGATGGTTAAATATTCCCACTTTCACTGAATAGTAAGATTTGCAAAATATGGTAATATATTCTAAATATTAGGGAAATATTGATATTTCAGGCTTCCATCTGCCACTTCCGGAATTGGGAAAGTACACCTCCTTTTCCTCCTATCCTTTTCTACTGGTCCTCATTTTTACCTTTCCCATTTTCCTCTTCATTAACTTTCCTAATCTTCTAATAACAAGATTTAATCCACATTTGCTCTTATCAGGGTCTTTTTTAATGACTGTATAAGTTTAATACATCAATCCCACCCAAAGATAGGACAGATCTGATGTAAGGTTGACATGCCATGTTCCTCAACTCCTGCTTGAGGTATCGTGGGCTAAAGAGACCTTCTGATTCAAAATTAACTTAAAAAAAAGTCACTCTGACCCCAGTCTTTAATGACAGACCTCCTGATAAGCTGAAGGGTGAGGGAATTTTGTGTATTTTGCTGTTATTGTTTGGAACAAGAATTTCCCTTCTGTGGAATTAATGTGGCTTCCCTAGTTATTTAATTAATGTACATCTGTACTTTTCAGTAAAATACCTTATTGTGGTCCCAGACACTTTCTACTTTAATTCTTTTCATCATAAAATAACTATATGACATAGAAAAGTTGCAATTTTTTTTCAGATTGTAATTTTCAATGGGAAAGAAAGAAAAATAAGCCTGTTAGAAACAGAGCAACTGTTTGAAAGTCCAAGACAATTCAAAGTGGAGGCTCTTTGGAAAGCCTCTGGGAGTTCAGATGCAAGTAAAGGGAGATTCTGAAGATGTCATGCTGGGGAAAAAGGGAACGTAAAAGTAACGATTCTTGTGCTCTTCAGCTTGAGCCTCTATATATGAACATCTGGGCCACAAGAAAAATGCTAGTTTAAGCTTTTAAATACTTGTAATTTTCTTCAACGTAGCAAACATTAAACATCAAACATCATGAGCTTTTTGTTGCCAGCATTTCAGTCTTCACACTGAACTCTTGAGTATCTTTCTTGATATTCACAATGAAGCCTGGGGGACATTGGTATTGTCTGGAATCACCAGATGTTATTTGCTTTCTGATTCAAAGTGCCATTTTGGAATTTTATCTCAACTTTAGTAATTTCAGTCAAGTAGATTCAGAGATTACCCATAGCACATTTGTTGGGTACATGGAGTAGCCTTTGTTCTTTGTCAGTGTGAAAGCTCCTTTTTTTCCAACAATAAACATGTTCATTTCTGATGAAAACACTCAGGGTTTTTTCTTCCTTCTTGATTAAGCCTCTTACTGCATTTGTGGGCCTTATTATCATGTTCTTTTCTATTGCTTTTCTTTTTTCCTACCTGTCTGTTTGAAAGGCTCAGGAAGGAGAGGTGTTCCATCCTGTGCCTCCCCAAGTAGAGCTTCTATCATTCATTCTATTGAAAAATGATCTTTGAAGTTCTGAGGCTACTACCTTTCATTTGCAATAAATACTCCTTATTAGGGTCTTCCTTTCCTGTTGCTCACAGCAACATTGTCAAAAAGGGTACAGATTGTACAGAACATGAAAAACAGCTTTTGTTTCACGTATACATACAGTTTGTTTCATAGGGATTTGCTGAAGCTGAGAGGAGGGGAAAACATTTCTTTGATGCTGTGGTACCAGTTAAAAGCAATTCACCTTGCTGGCTGTGGTTATATTGCTGCCTCTGAAAGATGAAAACAGGTTTTTAGTTTGAGGAAAAAATCTGAGGGAGGCAGAAGCTGTGGATGGAGAGCCTGTGGATTTGTCTGAAGATAAAGTACCACATGAAAGGTCAAGCGAAAGCAAAGGGAAAGAAAGAGTTGAGGACGTCTTGAGACCAGTCTGGCCAGACAAGCTTTATTTCACTTACCTCTATAGGTATTTTTGAATGAACAAACATTGAAAAGACATCATAAAACTTCCATCATCACTGAAATATCAGTAACATCCATCAGCATTAGGTTTTGTACCAGAACATCCAAGGAGGACTTGCAGTTTCTTTACCGTAGGCAATTGATGTGTTGTAATCACAGTGAGCTTCATCTCACATTCTTAGAGGCAGGTCAAAGAAGCCTTGTCTCAGAACATGGAAAGTAGTTGAGGGTACATCTCATGGGAGGTTTTCCCACAGCCTTTACAGCCTACAGGCAGGAGTAAGGCAGATATGCAGCCTCTAAGCAGCACGTCACTGAAGCTAAAGCAGAGGTTGGAGCAGCTGGAGTGGGCCCATCCACCAATGTGTGAACTCTTCTGAATGTCTTAACTAGGAACATTCAGCAGTGACCCCATCCACTGCTTATCTGCTGGGGTGATATTCACAGCAGGGATACAGCTCCCCATGCTCTACTGTTCATTTGATCACTTCCAAATTCAGTGTTCATCTTATCACTGTCAAATTCAGTGTCAGGCTGCTGCCATGGGGAAGATGAAAAAAGCCAGATGCATGTGACATGTTTGTTTTCTTTATGCACATGTGCTAGAGGTTATGGTACCTGATGCTGTACTCGCTGTTCCTGATTCTTCAGTTAAACTCACAAAGTTATAGGACAGTTTTAGTTATCGGACTCCTTCCTTTGGGTTCTGCAGTCAGGGTAAACTGTTGCCTACAGAATTCTTAAGCATTTTAAGAAATGATAGACATAAGACTAAACAATAATCCCATTCATCAATTTTACTTTGTTTTTAAAATTTTATCATTCTTTCATTATTCCTAAGGTTTATTAAAGCTACTGCTTAGTTTTTTTGGGCTTATTAAATGCAGAGAATATGATCTTCATTTTTCTTTTAATTTGAGCTGCATGTTTGCTTGCATGACCTAGAAAATATTGTTTCACTTATTTTTCATTCCTCCTACTCTTAATATGCATTCTGATCAGCTAGTGTAACAAAGATTTTCAACCTTTCTTTAGCATAACTAAATTCCTCAGACTAAGATTTCTAAAAGTGAATGGTTTTCATTTCTATTTCTTCTGGCAGTGCATCTTTCAAAAATTCTTTTTACATTAGTAAAAGAAGGGTTGACACTGGCCCTTCACTTTCTAGTGTCAAGATGACAATTAAGAAAAAAGTAGGAATTGCCCATAATCTACAGAGTAGTTGTGAATATTTCAAAATATCAGTTTATTCAGTCGACCTTTTTAGATCCTTAAAGGGTGACAACAGTCACAGGCACTATCTGGTGTGAAGCGTGTCCGTTTGAGTACAAATGGCTGAAAGACAGATGCTTTTTAAGTAAAATGAACATGTACATGGAAATACACTTTGAATCCTTAACACTGAGAATAAAACCTGGCAGATTGAATCGTGATTGTGTTTTCTGCAACACAGAAATGCATCCTGTCAGCTTTTATTGTTAACAGATGTCTGCATCTAGGTCTTTTTTTTTTTTTTTTTTTCTTAAGTGGTTGTAGTAATTGCAAGGGACTGCTGTTGTCCATCTCTTGGGGAGTTCTCTGTGTAGATCTTCATGCCTTTTCTGAACGTGAGGCAGCAGATGTTCATGGGCACAGTTGCCTGATTTTCCTGTGATAATTGTTTTGTGCTGAGTCTTGTATTAAATCAGCCTAACACAGAAGTGGTTTATATTACTTACGGAGTAAGAGTTCATTTACAGTAATGACTCAATCCAATCTTTCCTTGGGATGGCTCATCACTTAAACAGTTGTGGGCAATACCAAAGCCTTGATGCCATACTGAGAATGGAGAAGCTACCTGTTGGGAAAACAAGCAGCAACAACCAACCATGGACAGAAGTTTCTTGAGCTGTTAACTTATGTGATTACCAGTGGAGCTTTACTGGCGAGACAGGCTCTGCAGAGCTGGGAGGGAAGAGACAGGACAGTGATTTGTCTGTTTGCACTGTGTGGTGACTCTGAGCTGGACTTCATGAGATATTATTATACACCTCTGAATCAAGAGTAACAGCTACTGTTTATATTGGCATTCCTACCTGTGTCTGATGTTGTCAAAACCCCTGTGGTTTTTCTGGTTTTAGAACCTGTGGTCTCATCTAATACACTCACTAAGGGAACTAGTAGATTACACGTTGTTGTCGTCGTGTCCCCCCCCCCCCACCATCAAAGGCAGATTGTACTGGTAGGAAAGTACCAATGTGGTTGTTTCCTTTCTCCCTTACATTGAAATCAATCAAAACCAAAGCAGTAAAATCTATTTATTTTGCTTGCTTCAGTTTCATGTGTCTATTCACAAAGTGCTCTTTGGCAAGATGCTGACCATCTGCTTGTGTTGGGTGGCAATACACAGCCCAAGCATTCTCTAAAACACTGAGGATCCAAGTACTCAATGGTTGTGGTTCTTGATTCCTGGGCTCACCCCTTTTGTTGTCTTTTCACAGAAATGGGATCTTCTTGCCCTAGGTGATCCTACTCTGGCAGGGCAGTTGGACTCAGTGATCTCCAGAGGTCCCTTCCACCTCCTACTATTCTATGATTCTTATCCTGCTGTTTTCAATCCTGAAAGCTAAAGTCTCCATAGAGTCATTGTCTGTTAAAACTAGCTAATTTCCACAGCTCCAACTATGATGTTGGCTGTCCAGTTATGATTTGACTCCAGTGGAACATGTCACCCTTGAGGAATACTGCTCCAGTATTACAGTGTAACAGTTACCAGTTAGACTTTGAACTTTTGATGGCTGCCTTTTCAGTCATCTGGTCACGTTTTCAGCCCCCTGGAAATCCATCCAGTCCCTAACTCTCCACCTCTTCAACACTTGTTTAGGCTGACAGTTGTTTCTCTTGTACTCTAATCCAGAGGAATACGAAAAGGAAATATTTTTTTTTATAATCTTGTGCACTTTATTCTTAAGAGCCAACATCCTACCCCCAGAAATTCTCTGCCAAAAAACTTGAGGAGTTTCTGTCTCCCATCTGGACTTTCCAGCAATAATATACTGTTCCAAGGGCAAAGAGTTGTCAGCAAAAAAAGTTCTCCTCCCTGTCTTTATGCCAGCAGTGTAGTGATAATTAATAAACTGTCTTCTGGTTTTCTGAGAGGCTGTTCTACTTCATGGACTTAAGCTATAAAAGATGGTACCAAAACTGATTTACAGAAAAACTCTGCTGACACCAGCCACACGCTTTCTTCCTGTGTCTGACTTGCTGTATTCACCAGCATGTTGGATAAAAGTCTTGTCAACGTTGGGTTGCTGTTGTTGCTAGGTTACCAACCTGATGCAGAAGTTTGCATGCATGTTCACGTTATTGCCTCAATTGCTTTTCCCCTTCAAAAACCATAAAGGTTTTACAAAACACAAAGTTCTACAGACATTGTCTGTGTATCTTCTTTTGAGTGCAAAGGAAATTATGCCATGACAATAAGTTAGCATAATCTGGAAGGTGTCTGAGCTGTTTTCCTTCATTCTAGTAGGGAGATAGCTTGTGATGGCTTGTGTCTAAAAAGAAAAAAACAACTTGCATACAACTGCCTTGTACAGCAGCCAAGCTGTTGGTGGACAGTTGTCTCAGACAACAGGAGTTCTACTATCTTATCATTGGATGGGGAAGACAGCCCTGGAAAAGAAAACTTTTATTATCTGTCCTCCAGGGCTACATATGCATAATCAAAACTAAACAGTGGTGAGGAACAGGCATTTTAGGCACTAATTCATACTATTAAACTTTCAGCATGGTCCCTGGCATGGTTTTATCTCTGCTGTCTAGCTCTCCTCCTGACAGTGACTAGGCATAATTTGGTGCTAGCCCATGCAAAATTTATTCTCAACAGGCAGATTGTACAAATGGCCACCTAGTTCCCAGGGCAGGAAATGAGTTTAACACTGTGGAGCTGAGCTGTGCTGTTCCACTTGGCCAGAAAATAGTCCTGAAGGGAATATAGTCACAGTAAAAGATTCTGTTCATCACAATTGTTGACTAGCTGGTATTTATGCACTTCTCCATCCATTTAAAAAAAAAAAATATTACTTCAATATACATATTTCTATGTTAAGAAATATTATGGAGCTTTAGGACTTTGCAGAAAATTATCCCATTCACAATAAAAAAGCAGTTCTCCATAACAGTCCTTAGACATCAGAGATCATCTTATAATGGTGAGCTTTTGAGAATCAAGTCATGTGCAAGGTGGTTACTCTGTCTTCAACAGGAGGAGACTGAGGGGGTACTGGTGCAAGTCATGACGGTTCATGCACCAGGTAATTATTTTTCTGAAGCTTGAAGAGGGATCTTGCCCCTTATGGGGCACGTTATTTTGACTCAAAAATTTCTTGGGTTCTGAGAGAGTTTTCACTTTCCTTGGGAGTCTGCTGTCAGATCTGCCAGTCAGAGACTTCAGTGGTTGCTCTGTCCTTTCCTCATTAGGTATAGACTCACTATTTTATTCAGGGCAGTGGCAATGAGTCAGAGAAATGAAAGAAACCTCTCTTCAGTTTTTGGACTGCTTGCAAAGGTACCTCTTCTTTGCTGCTGTACATGTTCAAGTAACATTCAGCACCACTGAAGACAATCGTATGCTGCTGGACACCCCATGCTACATATGTTGCATATTAGTCTGTTGGCATTTGGTTTACATTAGTCACAAACCTGGTGCAAGTATTGGTTTCTGTATTTTTTACACCATCTAATACACGGCCTGTGGTTTAACTACAGCTATCACTCCAATCACAATTTACAGTGACATTTTTACTTTCTGCCCTGCAGGGAATAAAAACTGTGGTCTGCATACAAAATCTTTTCCAGCCAAGCGTACAATAAACCAATTTTTATGTCTTTGTCATGTCTGGCTATTGCTGTATATAGCTGTTGCTTCCTTTCTTTTAATGCTTTTAGCATCAGCTTTTTCCCCATGCACTGAAGTAAATAACAGATCATGGAAACAAGGAAACTTTCACAAAGGTGACTAGTTTGCCTATGAAATATTGAACATGGGCATTAAGATGTGGCAGTCTGCAAATGAAGTACCAAAACCACGTTATGAACTTGGCTAAATCAAATTTGTTGGCCCACTCTAACTGGGTTCAGCTTAGCTAGAGAATTGGAAAGGTAAAAGTGAGAAAACTTGTGGGCTGAGATAAAAACAGTTCCATTTTTGAAATTAAAAACATAAGATAAATGAATTGTAACAAAAAATAACACGAGAAATAAAACCCAAGAAAGACAAGTGACACAAATGAAAGCAATTGCTCTCCACCAACTGCTGGCCCGCCCAGCCAGTCCTTGAGAAGCAGCTCCCATGGCCACCCTTCCCCCTAGTTTTATTGCTCAGCATGACATCATATGGTGTGGGATATCCTCTTGGCCAGTTGGCATCAGCTGTCTCCTTTGTGTCCCCTTCCCGACTTGTTACCCTCCCCCAGGGGCTTGCTCACTGGCAGGTGGGAGAGCAGAAAAGTCTGTGTGAGCCAAGCTCAGCAGGAATGAAACCATCCCTGCGTTATCAACGCTGTTTTCAGCACAAATCCAAAACGCAGCCCATCCCGGGTGCTGTGAAGAGAAGTAACTCTATCCCAAGTCAAACCAGCACATTCTTCAGTACTTTTCAGAATGTAGGCACTGATGCCCCTGGAGAAACATGCGTGATCTTGGGAAGAAATTCATGCCATCTCTTGTCTTTGAAGCATCAGCAAGGAGCCTCTCACAAAGAAACCATAATAGACTTTTGTTCTTACATCCAGCTTGCCACTGGCTCTGGTTACCAGCCTGATAGTAGTAAGTTTTTTTTGTTTGTTTGAGAAACTGTTGTTTTTTATCCTTTTTCCTGCTGAGAGCAGTTTCATTATCAGCCCAAAGGTACCTCAGAGACAGAAGTGCAGCCCTAGGAGTCAAAGCTGTCTCTGAATATGTACGTTCCATTTGACATTAACATTTTTAGGTTCCAGAGTGATTGTGACTCAATTTGATTTTTCTTTTCTTCCTTTGGCTCATCGGACCAGCAGATGATTATAGCATTATAAATACAATTCTTTCAGATCAGTCTTGGTGGAGTGCAGATTATTCCTGTAGCAACAGTGAGGGGATGATTTGGGCAAGCCTGTAGATAGGTGGGATACAGCAGGAGGGAGAAACAGTGCAGCAGAACTGGGGGAGTGACAGCAAGGTGGGCAGTCATGCTAATTCTAAGTTTGACAATGGCTATTTCTGTGCCCTGAGGGATTTTCCACAGTTCCTTCCCTCCTCTCTGAAGTGAGGATAGAAGAGAAAGCTTCATCTCACAAACCTCCTCTTGAGCTGGCAGCCACAGCAACCAAAAAGCAGTGTATGCAGAGGAGTTTGGTGGCAGTGCCTGCAACACTTGCTCTTCTCAGAGTTTCTAGCTAGCAAGGAGCATCTCAGTTGTAGTTAATCTCTGCAAAGGCCAAACTCCATGTAGCTCTCCATGTAAGGGTTCACCTTTTTTTTTGTCCAGGGTCTAAATGAGCCCCTTTGCATTGTTTATTCCTATCTATAGCTCAGTTTAAATCTTTCTCATTTTCTTTCCATTTGACCTCATGGTCATTTTTCACTCATCTCATCCTGAATCACTCTCTTCAGCTCTTGTTTTACTGTCATTCAGCTTCACTTCCTCACCAGTATATTTTTCCTACTGTTCCCAAACTGTCAGTCTCTAGCTTTCCTTGTTACAGGAGGATGGCAGAGCCTGTGCCAAGCTTAACCTTTGTCAGTGGCAAAGTTAACTTTTTCCCAAAGGCAATTCAGTTTCTCAGAACACTGGTGGGCTGTTGAATCAATACATGCAGTTAGATATTTTAAGTTTTAAAGTCTGGCTCCCAAAAAAGTTGTGCTAACAGGGTCAGTAAACTTCAAGTTCCTTGAATTCACAGGGGGAAGGAAGAGTGCACTGAGCGTGGAGTAAAAACCTGCTGCTTCTATATTTCTTTTTTTGTGTGTGTGTGCAAGAATTCTTATACTACTGTTTAGGATTATTATTTAGTAATTTATAAAAGCTATCAGATATGACAGGGAGAATAATTATTTGAAAGTGCTGCAAATTGTTATTATTGAACTCAATGTGCTGTGCAACTGGATCAAACAACAAACCCTGAAAAGCCCTTACAGCACGTTGGAAAGTTTCAAATGAAGCTGCTGAAAAATAAAAATACTGGAAAAAATTCTGCAGCGTAGTTTTGTAGGAGATGACTTCTGACTGTCTGCAAGATTGTCCTCAAGGCTTTCTACCAAGTTAAGAGGATTCCATGAAGGAGACAAGCTTTTTCTAGATTTGCAACCATGTCTAAACAGTGCCTGGTGACTAGAGAATGTGAAATGCAGGTTTATGTGAGAATCATTCTCCTGCTTTTAAGAACCCAGTCTCTTTGGTTCCCGGTCTCCTATGTATAAATATATGTATTTATGTACATATAGTACCTTGGGAAAAACCCCCAAACTTTTCCTTTACTGGTTATTTTGCTGGGAAGACTAGATCCAGTCATGTGTAGTAAAGTTTGGACCTGCTCTGTTACCACGTAAAAGCTGATGTTGCTTATCCACAGAGATATGAACTCCCACGGTTGAAGGCTGTGGACTAATACACGAACCAAACTACTTCCCTGGCAACGCTCAGAGAAGAACAGTGGCTTAGAACTTGGTTTCAATACCTCCTGGGAGATGTGAAGAATGGGACCCATCATTCCCATGAGTGGTCTCTGAAACAGTAATTATCCTGAGAGTCCAGAGAAATCACTACTTTGTTGAGAGGTTGTAGTTATAACTGACTTGTGCACAACTAGTGACCTAATTGTGTACTTAATCTGAATGTGCCAGCTCTGGACAAGGCTTACAGGAGAGAACCAGAGTGTACCTTGGGAGACAAAGTTATTGAATGAGAGAGTATTTGGGAGATAAATTTTGTACTGGTATTTAGTGCCTTTGTGCAGGACCCATGATATTTGATGTCATATCTACATTGATATGACTAGATAAAGCCTTCAGGGGTAGGCATTTGGTGCCCATGTGCTTTGGAAAGTTTATTATCCTACTATTTGGAGATGATCTTTTGGAAACTACCTGTGGAAGATCATTGATTAAGAAAGTTACTTTGAAAGAGTGTTACTGTTTTCAGCTTGTGCTTGTGCCAAATGTGGATGAGATCAAGCACCCTGTATCCACAAGTTGCATGAATGGTCTAGAGACCATGGGACAAACAGGAAGTCATGCAGGTGAGGAAATGAGGCATATAATGACTTGCTTACTCTTGATACAAAAAGGAGGTGACTTGCCATATTGATGTGGTTATCTGAAGGACTTGTGCACAAGGACAGCTGCTGGAATAACAGTGGCACATGCAGTAAGCAAAGACATCAAACTATAGCAGCAATTAGCAAGGTGGTCTGTGTCCAGACTGGCCTTTATTCTTCTAGCTCTTATTTACTGAGAACTGAGTATAGTCAAACTGAACTAGTTACAGAAATGTTTGTGTAGTCTCTCTGTGTCTGCTCATTTCCCTTTAGGGCAGTGGAGATGCCCTTGTTCTGCTGATTCCTGGTTCCCTGAAGAGTAGAGCTGATTTGCGTTCAAGTGGCCACATATGAACTGCTCCTCAAAAAGCCTAACATGAAGTTGTTAGCCAGCTTCTGAGGCAGAGATTCAAAGGTTCTTCCTGTTGTTCACTGTTTTTAAGGCCTGAGGAGATGTCAAAGTTTAAGGTCAGGGCAGTCTGCTAGACCTATAACAGATGCTCTCTGTTAATCTATATAACACTCTCCCTCCTCAAAGGGGAACAAAAAGGGAATAAGGGAAAGAGATGTATCAATTAGTAAAGGAGGATAGAACAGCTTTAATGAAAATAATAATAATAGGGAATATATACAAATATATACAAAACCAGTATTGAACCTAAACCCCCACCCAACAGCAATTACATCTCCGTCACCACTGATGATGTGGAGCAGGCAGTGAGGTCCCAGACTGGACTCAGTGGCAGTTGGGACCTGGATTGAGGAGTGGGATTCTGGAACACGTGGATTGGGATTGAAGGCAGAATGGACAGAGTCCTCAGATGCTGATATATATAAATAGGAAGAGAACTTGGCCCTTGTGATCACTTAGCTTATACCAAATATAACATATATAGGATGGAATCCCTCACTGGTCAGTTTAGGGTCACTTGTCCTGGATGCTCCTCCCCACAGCTGCAGCCTTTGACTTTCTGCACCCCCTAATGTGCTGCACAAGATCCAGCAGTGGCCTTGGTCTGCACACAGGGATCCTTGGTCCTAACTCTAACCATGGAGCATTACCACTGCCAGAAGCAGAGCAGAGAGAGACCAGACAGCTTCTGATGTGTCCCCTTGTATAAAGCAAGTCACATCATTTTACCCAGTGCTAGGAATTTTTCTAAGACTATGGAAAATGAACCTCAGATTTCAAAATTACGAGGAGAAAATGCTTGTAAAAGCATCTTATGAAATTGCTGCCTATTACTTTAAGAAAATGAGAGTCTGAAAATGGACAGAATATAGCAGACTGGTTCTTGAGGCTGCAGGGACTGGCAGGATTGGAAATGGAGCCTTCAGCTTTGAAAGACAAAAGAGTGGACTTGCAGGGAATTTGTTCTGTCACTGTCTCCCAGTTGTCAAGGTTTAGGGCTGGGCAGGCCACTAAATGAAAACCAGCTTGTTCTCCACCATCCCCTAATCTTTCCCAAAGGGAGTAAGGGAGAGAGACTTGGGTTGGAAAACTAAAACAGCTTTAATGAAAATATTAATAATAAATGGGATACATACAAATATATACAAAACCCAATATAGAATTCAATCCCCCCGATGGTTATGATGTCACCATCACCACTGATGCTGTGGAGCAGGCACTGGGGAAGTCCCAGACCGGGCCCAGTGGCAGAAGGGAAACAGATTTTGGAGCTGGATTCGGGAATACACAGATTAGGATTAAAGGCGGAACAGAGTTCCCCCCTGGCCATGAAGAAACAAGACCTTGATCCTCATGATCCCTCAGCTTTATAGTGAACATGACATATAGGGGGTGGAATCCTTCACTGGTCAGTTTGGGGTCACCTGTCCTGGCTGCTCCCTCCCCTGTTACTTTCTGCACCCCCAGCATGGTGCACAAGATCCAGCAGTGGCCTTGGTCTGCACAGGAGCAAGGATAAGTAAAAGCCTTTCTGCACACCCCAGCCCTTTACCTCTAACCAAGGACTGTTATCCCTGCTGGAGGCAGAGACTGCCTGTGCAAATCCCCCGTGAACTTCAGGAAGTGCAGCTACTTAGAGGAGACTGAGCTGAAAACTAAAATCACTGAACAGAGTGAGTTCTGTTCTAGCTCAAACCAGGGCAGTGGTCTAATGACAGAGCAGCCAGTCACAGAGGTAGGTAAGGAATATACTCTGGACTCTGCTGTTACAGTATGTACTATACTTTTTTTCTTCTTTCCTTCTCAGTAATGCACAAGGAAACGAAGAGGTGCATTTTACATAAAAGAACCTAGAATAGCTGGTGTCATTAGCTGAGAAGCTCTGGATTCTCTTCTTGAGTTGGTGTCATGTGCAGGCAGGGTTGGCAGGATCACCACAAAAGCAGCAAACAAGTAGGAATGTTCTGTTAACTCTTGTCTGAGTCAAAAGGAGCAGGAAGGAAAAGGGTGAAAGAAAATGAAGTTTGTATTGCTGGTGACAGTATAATTCAGGTGTGTTTAGGGCGCAAACACACAGTTTCTGTAGGTGAAGAAGGTGGCAGCTCACTTGGTAAAGCATCTGATTCCTGAACTGGTGGCACCAGTCACTGCACCCAGCTGCAGGGCTAGCTGCAGGAGGAGCACTATGGAAACAGGTTTTATCTGAGGTGCAAGCTGTGCTGTGATTGTGAAGCTGTGCATGTCAAGAAAAGGCAGGTTCCATAGCCAGTGTGTGCTGGTGCTTAGCAGTGAAGTTGTCAGAATAATTCCCACTGCCCACTGGTAATTACACTGGGGTAATTCCCTCACCCCTTCCAGCCCTGTTTCTCCATAAAGCACAAACAGAGAAGACCACAGAGGAAGCATTAGATCTTGTATTATTACAGAAGCATGACTGTTAGGCAGATTCAAATACAAAATAGTCCTCATTTTATAAGCAATAGAAATAAAATTGGCTGAATGGCATTTTGGAGAGGTTGGGCACAGAGAGCTGGTATTGAGCATGGTCTAGGAAGACAGCCAGAAGTATTTTGAGCTGGCTTAGTGTTACCTTGCCCAAATCCCCCATGGATGGCAGGAGCTAGCTCGAACATCACGTAATACCAAGCTTTTAAACTCACTCTATGCAAACTTAGAGCTCTTGACCAAGGACAAGTCCTGCCTGACCAACCTAGTGGCCTTCTATGATGGGGTGACTACATCAGTGGATAAGAGAAGAGCTATGAATGTCTTCTACCTGGGTTTCTGTAAAGCCTGTGACTTGGTCCCCTATAATATTCTTCTCTCTAAATTGGAGAGATATGAATTTGATGGGTGGACTGTTTGGTGGATGAGGAATTGGTTGGATGGTCACATTCAGAGGGTAATGGTCAATGGCTTGATGTCCAGATGGAGATTAGTGACAAGTGGGAGTCTACACCAGGACCAGTGTTATTTAATATCTTCATCAATGACATAAACAGTGGTGTTGAGGGCATCCTCAGCAAGTTTGCAGCTGATACCAAGCTGAGTGATGGATGTGTTTGACACTCCTGAGAGACAGGATCCACCTAGAGAGACCTGGACAAGCTTGAGAAATGAGCCTGTGTGAACCTGATGAGGTTCAACTAGGCCAAGTGCAAGGTTCTGCACTTGGGTTGAGGCAACTCCTGATATTGATACAGGCTGGGGGATGATGGGATTGAGAGCAGCCCTGTGGAGAAGCACCTGGGGGGGTACTGGTGGATGAAAAGCTCAACATGAGCCAGCACCATATGCTTGCAACCCAGAGCCAATCACATCCTGGGCTGCATCAAAAGCAGCGCATCCAGCAGGTCAAGGGAGTGGGTTCTGCCCCTCTGCTCTTCTGAGACCTCACCTGGAGGTGTAGGTCTGGGGTTCTTAGCACAGAAAAGATATGGACCTGTTAGAGCAGGTCTAAAGGAGGCCACAAAAAATCAAAGGGCTAAAACTCTTCTGCTGTGAGGCCAGGCTGAGAGAGCTGGGGTTGTTCAGCCTGGAGAAGAGAAGACTCCAAGGAGAACTTATGGAGGCTTTTTAGTACTTAAAAGTGCTATAGTATAAGAAAGATGGGGACAGTCTTTTTAGCAGGGCCTGTTGCAACAAGAAAAGGGATGATGGTTTTTATACTGAGGGTGGTGAGACACTGGTGCAGGTTGCCCAGAGAGGTGGAAGAAGCCCCATCCCTGGAAAAATTCAAGGTCAGGTTGGAGTGGGCTCTGAGTAATGTGCTCTAGTTGCAGTCCCTGCTCGCTGTAGGGGGGTTGGAGTAGATGATCTTTAAAGGTCCCTTCCAACCCAAACCATTCTATCATTCTGTGATGATTCTATTCTCTTTCTTAATTTATTTATTCTCACTCTTTTCATCCATCTTTCAGATCTTCACATTCCCAGTGGCTTCAGTTCTGCAGTGATAGCATCTCAGTGGTTTGTCCATGTTCTGGCTAAATTCATATTCTATAGAGCATTTTTCCCAGGTCCATCTGGATCCTGCTGTGATCCCCAGGCTGGCTCCTCATTCTCTGAAAAGTCTGAGTTTGTAAAAGGCAGACAGATAGTTTTCTGCAATGAGACAAAATTGGATGATATGGAAGCTGCAACATCCAAGTATTACCAGTACAATCTGCAGTGAAAGGTTGATATGTCTTTATTCTTGTTGAAGATGAGATGATAGGAATTGTGGAATCAGTCACTGAAAAATAAATGCCTTCGAAAGAAATAAATAAAATAATCCTGTGCTCATTGAACAGCGATACTGTGCTTGGCCTCCTAGCTGTCATGATCCTCTGTGTGTGAGAGAAGCATTAAGTGAATGTTTTGAATTCTGTCACCTTCAAATTCTTGTCACTTTTACTCGCCGATTTACGTCTCTGGGATGCTGGACTTTCAGATCATTAACACAGACTCTCCAGCCTAGCAGAAATGTATCATGGTGCATTCCTGAGGACTAGAAGGATGAAATACCATCTTCTTCCACTTTTTGCAACAGTCTTTGTACAGTGGCAAGTCAGAGCTGTTGTGTCAAAACAGCATGACTAAAGAGACGATTCCCAGGGGAACACAGTCTACCGAAAACCTGCAATGCCGAGAGCTTGCCTTGTCTACCATAGAGATGGGCTGTATTGTGGTAACAATTGTCAGATCAGGCCACAGCTTCTTATATATGTATGTGACTAAATTGCTGTACAGTATATAGGCAAAGTGTAATTAAAGTAGGAAAACAACTTTTCTAAACAAGAGTCCTTTTTCCTGCAAGGGTTGTTGAGGTGAGTGAGGATGCGTATTCGGACCGTTAAACACTGGAGGTGTGCAAGCTGAACAGGGAGCACTTAGTGTGGTTATACAAATGTACTGAGCCTTGTGGAATAATCTGCCTCGAGTGAGGCAGTGGTATTTAATAGGGTTAAAAGGTAAAGAAATGTACAGAGTGGTTTGGGTCATGCAGACTGATAGAGCTGCTCCTCAGACATGACTCACCTGAAGAGCTCCTCAAATTATTGGTGCTGTGGTCACAGACTCTTTTGAGAGGAAGAACACCAGCCCTTGCTGATGGACCAGTCTATGGCAGTAGGGAAGAGATGGGAGGAATTTACAGGGGACATGTCAAATCCCAGTGAATATTTGGAAAGTAACCCTTGTGGCACAAAATCTCACAATAGAATGGAATATAGCAAAAAGATGGGACTAGATGCTAGACTATTCAATATCTTCCCCCTCTTCTGCTTAAGTTACCAGTATCTGGACAGAATGAGGGAATCTTGTAGTGATCCTCAAATGTCTAATAAACCTACAAGCCAAGTTCTTCCAACTTTCACTCTGCAAGACTTCAGCTGCATGGGCTGAATGGTTTTGGATGTTACCCTTGGTATAAACTGCTACCTGGACATGTGTTCCAAGCAGCTGAAGTTACTGGAATAGGGTCTCTGTTTTTTCTATAGTGTTATTAAAAGAGTCATTTGACAACATAGCATCGTGGGCAGTATTAAGCTGTGCATCCCCTGGTGTGCAGAGCACAGTTACTGGCAGAATTAAGGGACTGGCAATTCTCTCACCTCTGATTTGATAATGGCATTACTATTTTGTAGTTGAATATTCTGCCATTAGTAAAATGATACTGTGCATGTTGTTCTTGATTGTTTTCTCTTTGTGATCCAAAAAAACATTGGTTTGTTCAAGATTTTAGGCAGGATTCTTACAAAGACACAGCCTTGGTACTGGTTTGGGCAGCTAAAGGAGCTTCTGTTCCATCTTATTCCAAGACACTTGCTCTCCTGTGATAATAAACTGAGTGGCTGTTCCCAGGTTGCCTGGACAGCCATATACGTGCAGAAGATTTCTAAGAGCATCAAAACTTTGGTTAGGTTGATAAGTATATTTCTTGCCATTCTATCTAAATCTGCCTAGCTACGGAATTATATTAACCTAATCTTGATTCACTGACATCCCAGAATTTATTATTTTTTTTTTCCTAGTCTTTTGAGCAAGCTTGTTGACCATTATTCTCCTACGGATTTATATAGCAGCATGAGAAATGAGGTACCGTAGTAGTTATCACAGTATGAGCTGTCACCTTTCTGTTCGCAGAAGTCGATGATGTTTGCATCCTGGAGTGTCTGAGCACTGATCTTGTTACCCATCTGATGGTAAACAACTGCACCACTTCTCTGTAAAACTAGACACGTTCGTAGATGTTAGCAGGGTGCCAGCAACTCCTACTACTTCACCCTCTGACAACGATGGCTTAGCATTTCTGCTGCAGCTGTGGTTGTTGCCAGCTGCTTCTGGCTGGAAAACTGTGTAGTTTCAATCTGTGCATCAGTAGAAAGGACAGGAAGAGATACTAACCAACTTCCAAAATAATAAATAGATCCATTTGACAGGCTCCTTCCATTTGTCGCTTTTTATTTAAAAGCTGGAAACTGTTTTAACAAGTTGCTGGGATTTTTTTAACTTCAGTTTTTCATGCTCACTTCCTTTCATGCCATACATGGGGTTACCTGCTTCAGTGTCTGCTAAGCAGCTGCAGTACTGCTTCCTGCTTGGCTGATTAGGGCTTGGAAAATGCCTTACATTAAGTCTCACTGTAGCAAAGCAGAGTTGTCACAGCCTTTGCACTGTGCTCACCGTGGGTTCAATTTTAGTAAGAATAGGGCACAAATGCTCATAATGCATTCAATGTAATGTGGTTCCTCTGTGGAACCAGAGCCTGTTTGTCTGGTCACCTGGCAGCTTGTGTGAGTGATGTTTTCTTTAAATTAGGAGACCAGAGAAAATACTGAGAATGGAGGTAAAGCACAGAGGTAGCTATTGAACATGAATGCTTATAGCAATACTCATTATTATACTCATATTATTATCAATACCAAATATTAAGGGGGTTTGCCACAAAAGCCTATGTTATAGATCTTGGGAATGAGCTGGAAAGCTTCTAAAAATCAGAAAGGATGTGTTAGTGCATAGCTAATAGAAAGGTTTTTCCATTCCCTGTCATCCACATGGCATGTAACTGCTTACTCAGTTTGGGGATTATCCCGTGTGCTGCACCTCTACCTTTTCTCAGTATGAACTAAACTTTGTCCTGAACATCAGTAAAGTGCTTGCTAAGTGCAAGTTGAAGATACTTACACAGGGCAAAGACTGTATAAAACTAACAGGATACAAAGACCCCTGTATTTTGGAAAAGCTGTAGCTGAAGTACGTTGCATGTAGGTGCATTTTGGTTTGGGGTACCCTGCATAGAAGTGTTTAAGGGAATTGTTCTCTGCACATTTCCAAGATTTATGAGATTATATTTGCTTTTGCACTCTAAGTGAAGGGAAATAGCATTTCATCTATGACTTTTGTACGTGTGGCTCTCTTATGGAATTGCCTTGTGAGCAGATGCATCAGTCTCCAGATGCCCTTGGAAGGCTTTTGCTCAGAACAGGGATTTTGCATGCAAACGGCTACAGAAAAGGACTCTGAAATCTTTCAGTTAGTTTAAAATGAAGCTCATTGCCTGGGATATTTCACAGCTGCCTCCCTACTGGTTTTATAGGCCTACCAGAGAGCTGAGGAGCAAGAACTCTGAGGTTCTCAGAGTCTCCAGAAGCAGCTTGGTTCTTTGTCAGCTGGCACAAACAGAGCTTCTAACGCTGTGTGTGTAGGAGGCAACATTAACCACCAGAGCTGATACCACTGTTCAATAAATGCCAGCGGGATAAGGAGAGGTGGGGGATTCTTTGGAGGAGGTATCGATGTTTCCTAGGCAATCGTGACAAAAGCACGCTGCCTCTAATTGGCTCCACTACAAATATTTACAGCTGTGAAAAGAAGTTTGCTGATCCCACCACGGTAGCCATGGTTGCCTATATTTCAGCTGCTGTTGTGCCAGTGAGAAACATGAATAGGTTGCAAGAATCCCTCACTGGCTTTGTAGCAGGAACATTTGCTGACCCAAATGAAGAAGCCAATTAAGCTCTAAAGCTTCTGTGTGTTTTTCTGGTAAGCCTTGCCATTTTTCCTCTTCATTAGCAAAAAAATAACCCAACCAACAAACAAACCCATGGTGAGGGGCTACAACAAATCCAGCCCTTGTTATCATATATATTGGTCATGTATAAATAAATAAGATATATGAATACAATATTATGTTTCAGTATAATATCAGTGTATTACTCTATGAATTTGAATTCTCATGCTGGCAATGTCTGTTTGCAGGCCTCTGTATTCCATTAACCTTTTGAAGGAGAATCGTTGGTGCAGTAAGTTTTAATATTTGTTCTGAAATTACCAAATGGTTTGAATGTGTACTCATGCCTGATGGGAGGAAGAGAAAGAGATGGAGCCAAGCTCTTCTCACTGGTGTCCAGTGACAACATGAGATGTAATGGGCACACACCGATACTGGAAAGGTTTTTGAAATGTAAGAAAGACTTTCTTACTGTGAGGGTGGTCTAAGGTTGATCAGAGAAGTTGTGGAGTCCCCATCCTTGGAGATACTCAAAACCTTCCTAGACACAGTCCTGTGACACCTGCTGTAGCTAGCCCTACTTGAGCAGGGTGGTCGGACTAGATGATTATCAGGGCACCCCGTCAGCATCAACTATTCTGCAATTCTCTGAACACGTCATAAACTCAGCACTTTCTATTTTAGCTTTCTTTTGTGTTTTGTACAATATGTATCTCATTTTAAATAACGGATCTGAGGTCCCACAGAATGAACCTGCAGGCACAGAAGGTACATTGACTACTTGGTATTACACAATGACATCTTGCACGGATAATTGACTTTCTAATCCCCAAGTCTGCATGCCCTGGTGCACCAGATTGCACACTCATTTTATGAGTTGAATGGGAGCTAGAATACATCTGGCAGATTTTGTTTTTCAGGAAGTGAGGATGGTTACCCATGAAAATTTTCATTAGAACACTGCCTGTTGGTAGATCTGTACTCTAATGGAAGAAGGTATGAAAACCACTTGCTCTGCTTTCAAGACTTTGAAATAATACCACATTTTTCAATAGGTGAATGTCCCTGGATGTTGCTATTCCTTCCACACTTCAGGCTTTAGAAAATACTGGGATTTTGGTGAAAATCTAAGCTGCAGATTTGCTTGATAAACTTAACAGCCTTGCTTGCTAGTCAAGGACCATTAGCCTGAATGTTTGCATGAGTTTGTCATAGACATGGTAATAGGCAAGACGTACATTGACATTTAGTGCTGAATACATTTCTTTTCAATCAGATAAATGTGGGCTGCTGTATTGTACTGAGATTTGTTCTCCATTTTCCAGCCAGTTCTTGAAGGTGGCTCACGAAGGCACACAGTGAATTATTAACATCTGTTTACTTTCAATTTAGCTTGAGAAATTTCTCATGAGGTTTGTGCCTTTTTGCTTAATGCAGTGCTTGAATGGGCTTTACTTCTCAGAGTTACTGCTGTCAGTGTTGAGTCCTGAGCTGAGACTGATGCTGCCGACGACTTGACATGTGGCAAAACGTGGCCACTCATGTGAGAGCTTTTTGTAACTATGAGATGTAGTCTCAGACAGTAAATTAAAGTTTTAAGCTTATGTGTTGGTTTCATATGTCAGCAGTTTGTCAGGGAGAGAATTCCACAGTGATTTAGTGTGAATGTGCTTTTGGAAATTGTGAATTAGGTCTTAACTAGTCATGAGTTATCCAAAAGGGGCATGTGTAAGCAAATATGATTTTGGTGGTGACTCAGAGCACAAATAAAGGAGATCATAAAGATAGGTATCTCACTGACAACTTAACTAGTTTGTACTCCATTTTTTCTCTGAAGTTCTATTAGCTATTAGCATGTCAAATAAGCACTGGAAGACTTGCTGCACATTTTCTCACAGAACTGATTTTTGCCTCAAGTATGATGCATTGCATTTAGTTGCAACAGTTCATTCTTTCCTTTGTCTGTTGGGCTGTATACTCTGTAGATAAAAAGCACAGAACTTAAGGAACATATGAAAAATGTTTGTTTCTTTCTTATTTAATTTCTTTCATTTTCCTTGTGATTTTTTTTTTTTTGTAACTCTGTGCTATGTTCTAGATTCTTTGCTCCTCTGCTTTGAATTGATTCCATACCATTCCAATCTGAAGTTACATATTTCTGACTGGAGGAGCTCCAAAGGAGTCTTGCTGCTGGAAATACAAACCCTTCACGTGTATTATAAATGGAAATAGAAACCAGTTTGACTCGAGGGAGGATGTGTCTTGATACAGTCTTTGTCTGTCTTAAATTGGTTGTTGTACTTCCTGGTGCTGGGAGAATGAGACGTCTTTCTCCTGTGCATTTATTTTCATGTGCTTTGTCTGTAGAAAAGTGAGGACCATCCCACCTCCCTGCTGAAGCTGGTCCCCTGTGTGCCCCATTTTATTTGCTCTGGCTGTGGGATTTAATTGCTACTCAGTAATTCCCAGTTTTGCTGCAATGCCTGCTAACGTGTTTGACGGATCCCCTGACTTGATGGCTACAAGAAGATGCATGTGGTTCTATGAGCAGAATATAGGAGTAATCAGTCTTCCATCACTAACTTTTTTCTTTTTTTTTTTTTTTCTTTTCTAACGTTTGTGGCAACTGTCCTACATTACTGAGCTGGGCTCTACAATCTGCTGCTTTTTTACAGTAATACTCATTTTAAAGACACACATGAGAAGTTGTAGCTTCAGTAACATTTGTTGTTGGTGTGGTGTTTTTGTTTTGTTTTCTTTTCTTGGCTGTAGCTGCCTTAGTGTCATACCACAGCAACATGCTCTTTGAGCTTTTTCCCATCCATGGCTACCACGTTTGTATTTTCCTTACAGTGAGGTCAGGTCACTAGGGTCTGTCTGGCAAGCCCAGTTAGACTCAAGTGAAAAGTAATGATGTGGGTGATGATAAATTCTTCCAGCTCTGTGACCACAGCTGACAGTTCTGCAGTTCTGCAATTCTATGTATCTGCAGATTTGAAACTCTCACTGTGCTGAATGAGTATGATACAAGCTTGATGGATTTCTCTAACAGATTTAGTCAGAAGGCAAGACCAATATTAAGTTGCCTTTTAACACACTAATAATCCACTAATAAATCCAACCCGATATGCCTCAGCATCCCGTTTCCTTTCTCTTAAGGCACTTTCTCTAGGAAGGTGAGATTTGCCCTTAGGAAACAGGCAGTCCAAGCTGTTCAATCTGGTCTTAACAAATTGTTTGTTTCTTTAGTTTGGGGGTGGTTTATGTCTGTATGTGAGAACATGATCCACAAAGACTGTCTCACTTATTCTTTTAGTGGATCAGTTCTACTATTTTGAGCATGCCCAAATGGGAAAAAGCAAGAGATGTTGAAGAACTGAATGTTAGCCTGCAGTTGTGAAGCAGAGATATTGTCTCATATCAGCTTGAAATATTTAGGATGGCTTCATCCCCCAATTACAGCTGTCATAGAGTGTTAAGAGACTATTCTGTGTGCTGTCTTAGGAATGACCTTACTCAGTGCCAGTTAATTAAGGGCTGGCTGACACACAGTATCTGACTTTTTTGCTGTCAAACTATGAGATCTGTATGTAGGTTTTATTTCAACTAAAATTCCTTGTCCTACAGGGTTAACTGTAAGAGTGAAGCTTTATCTCCCCTGAAGATAAAGATGACTAAGTACCCAATCACCTAAATAGTTCCATTTATGGACTTTCAGTATTTTAACTGTCAAAGCATGTATGATGATTTGTTCTCCAAAACTGCCTCTCTCTCTTTTTATTTATTTATTGTTACAAAAGGGGTACAGAGAATTAGCTCAAAATGAACTTTTAAATGGCTAAAACAATAGGAAATGAATCTGCTTTATATGCACCCAAACACCTATAATAGGAATGGAAGATCCATAAGCTTTGATTGAGAGAGAAAGAGAAGATCTCTTGACTGTGGAAGGTATGGAGTCCTCAACCTCTGTCCTCCTGGCTCGGATGGGTGCAGATTTTGTTCTCACCATTTGCTACCTACTACACAGTCTGTTGTCACTGCCACTTTTCCAGTGGTATGTCCATCTGTTCCCCAAGTCTTGAGGAAGAATGAGATGGCAAATAACGCTATGGGAGTTCATCATTGTCTTTTTTTTTTTAATTCTTCTGGCACGTATTTTAAAAATGGAGAGTTGTGTCAGCATCCAGCCAAAGGACTGATACAGACAGGTACTCAGCCCTTCAGAGGTCCACAGCTTGTCTGTAGTACCAGTGATAGATGGAAAAGCAGCACAGCGAGAGAGATTTTCCCACGTTGCATCTTCATACTTCTGTGACAGAACTGTGATTTTGTCCTGAATTTAGGTGCACTAGAAACCTGTGAAAACTCAGTGAGGTAAAACTACATTGAGTGTTAGTGGAATTTAATAGTGCAATAGAGGAGTTTAATAACCTCTGATGGGCAATTCTCAATTTGGTGAACATCACCTCATCTCACAACACCAGAGCATCTCTGTCTTTATTTTTAAGGCAGACACATTTTGTTTCTGCAAGAGATTTTTCTGAGTGTTCAATTGAAATTTATTTTTGTTCTGGAGCTTCAGAAAGTAGAGAGAAAAGGTGTTGAAAGAGACAATGCCAAGTGAAGGCATTCTACAGGAACGCAGAGAGGCCTTTGCAGTAGGGCATTGCTTCCTGCAGTGAAGTAATCCTGGGAACCAGTGCAAAGGAACATGTTTTAGAAACTACTGGAGATAAATCAATACAAGAGTCAGTGTGCAAAACCAGCAATAATTTTTGTCTGACTAAGCTGTCTAAGCAAGGCCAACAATAATATTATTTGAAAAGCAGGATGCTCTATGAACAGTGCATGAAGAGATTGGATTTTCCACATAATGAAACCAAATTGTGCTGCTGCTGCCTGCAGCTGAATTTATATGAACACGCATGAAAAAAGCCATGCTGGTAGGACAATGCAGAACAAAGTCCTGAGCTTTTTAGAAGGAAATGGGCTCGGAATCAGATCCTTAAAAAAAATAACCATGGAGTATAAACAACTTCTTCAGCATGGTAGGAACAGTGGTGTAAAGGGGGTCTTGATCTTACCTTTGCTTCTTCCCTTTCTGCACCCAACGAGCGCCGTGAGTAGCGTTGCGAGTTTGGTTGCAGAGCTCTGCACAGATGCAGTGTAATTATTTCATTTGTGAATCATTTAGTCTCATCGTTCAGACTAATTATCTTTCCAGCTATTTATAGGTTGCAGCTGGCAACTGGAAAATCAGCAAACATGGGAACAGTAGAGAAAAAACAGAGTTTCTTAAGTGCCTGTAAGCTGCAACTGGATGTTTTAACTGATCTTGAGACAGAGGTAGTTACTCCTCTGTAGTATAGTTGCCTTGCCAAACAAGAAGTTGTGGTAACAGCAAAATAATCCCCACTGCAAAATACAGTTGTCAGGGAGGAGTTTTTACATTATTGCTCTTTTGCTCCCATATATTTCCTTATATTTTTCATGTGAATCTTCATTTAAGGAGAATCTTTACTGGTCTGAAAAGAATCATACAGAGGAGCAGTAATTAGAGAATTTTCCTCCTCCAGTGCAACTGATGGGAAAATGCAAACACAAAGGTGGCTTTTCCTTCTGACTGTTTCAAGACTACTCATTGTGTTCAGGTAATGGGATTTATGCAGAAGTACTATATCAAAATAAATACCTTGTGTGTGACATCCTCCTAAAGAAATAGGAAGGGAATGATTGTGCTTTTAGCTGTGGGAATGTAATTTCAGGACTAGGGCCTGAAAAATACAGTTTTTACCTCTAATAATCCAGAAAGTTGATTTTGAATATTACCTTTTCTGTTTTCTGAAGCAAGATGATGCTGCACTATGTGTCAGTCTTCCTTGGCGAGTCTTAGAAGCTCTTTCTGAGCACTAAATAAGCACTAGACCTTCACATTTTTAATGGGGAGAAACAATCATTGACATTATTTCTGTTGTTCATGTTTGAAATGAACAATCTGGAATCTGAATCTGTCCTCATTCTTTGTTGGACTTTCCATTCTTTTCATTGTTGTGTGACAAGGCAAGAAATAACCAAATCTGCAAGATCAGCCTGGAGGTGTTTGAAGATCTGCTAGAAACTTCTCTTTTCTTATTGGCACAAGTGGTTGGCAATAGGGTTTAGATCCCTTTTTGTTTGTCAGTCTAGGTGGATAAGACTGAGATTGACACTGGGACAGGGATTTCTGTGAAAAATCTGTAAAGGCAGTCCCAGAGAGGAGATGTACCTGCAAGAAATTCTTTTTTTTTTTTTTTTTTTTTTGAGATAATGCTCTACTTAGAATTAAGGTTTCAGGCATCTGATGAGTGGAACACTGTCCCCTGCTTCTTCCAAAGGATTTGTCATGGCAGTAGGCAGGACTTATTACCTGCCAATGTGGGCAGCTTCAGATCTCTGGTGACATCACCACCATTCCTATTTTTACCTTGAGACAATACCATGAGGCTGATGAGTCAAACCAACAGGGAGGTGAACCATATACATCTGAAATCTTGTGAAAGGCAAGATCTTGAGCTCAGCCTTATAACCTGGCCTCTTCGCTGTTGTTATTTGCACTTCTGCCTCTATAAGGTGCCTGTTGATGTTGGGCTGAATCAGTCAACAGCTTTCGAGGCACTGACTAATGACTTCCCACCTCACTGCCAGGCAGAGGAAAGTCAATTACTTTGTTAACTGAAAATTCAATGCTGTGTTACACCACCTACTATGTTATTCTTTCACTTAGAAGCTGTCACAGCTCTCGAGCTTAGTGTCCTGAACATGGGACATGTAGGGTGGAATCCACGTATCCTGAATTTAGGAACTTAAAAGGTAGAAGTCAATTTTTAAGCTCAATTTAGAGTCAGTGAAACAAATACAGGTTTGGGGTTTTTTTTGAGAGGGCAGTTTCTTTTATTCTAAGACAGGTAATTTTGGAGAAATCAAAAAAAAAATCATCTCTAGAGGTAACTTTTTTTTTTTCCAGTGACTAAAAATGAAGTCAGAAGTGAAAAATTTAATGAAAATTAACAAATCAGCTATGCTGTTATTTTTCCTTGCTGGTTATGTCTGAATAAAAGGAAAGGCACATGGAAAAAGATTAGCCTGTGGGTTAAAAGCTTTTTTGCTTACACCCTACTTGGTAAGCCACAGAGTTGTACATCTCTTTTGTTCATCCCCCTTTCCCAGACCAAAAGTGGCTGTAGTTTTATTTCCTGCTTTGGCACACCAAGACCCTGTCTCACCATCTCTGTAGGGGAGCAGGGGAAGGTAGTAGATTTAACCAATTCCTTTCCTCTGTGTGTGTTGACATCGAATAAGATCTACAAGCTCTAATGATGCTCTCAAACTTTCTTTTCCCTTAGCAATGCTCAGTAGCTTGCTGCTTCTTTGCTTATTCACGTCAAGGAGCTGTTCAAGATGAAAGATAAATATAAATCACCAAATATTATAAATTTTAATTTTGTTATTAGTTTTAAATTAGAAATGAAATAAAATGTAAAAATAAATCAACAAAAATAAATACCAAAGAAATTATATTAAAAAAAAAATGAAACCAGCAGTTGAAAACTATATTTTTAAAGGTACAGTGAACAGCTTTCACATAGTTATGTTGCTGTGCCAACTTCTGAGGCTGCTGAAGAGATTGAGATGTATGTTTAAAATGATTTCTGAGTCATTATTAATAATTTGATCATCAGAGAGAACTAACACAGGCAGGAGGTGGTTAGTTGTACAATGAGAAATGGGAATGAGCATGCCACAAACATGCTTCCTAAGTTTCTTACAGAAAAAAAAGGTTGATCTCATTGCATGTGGCACACAAATAAGAAGATGAAGATGCTCTCTGAATGAACATCCAACATCTAACTGAATATTGCCATGCTCTTAACGCTAACAACCATGCCCAAAGGGTGTGAAAGCAAGACCAGGGAAACCTATGCCATCAAACTTGAGAAAACAGCCACTCACAACAATTTTTTTTGGAGCCTATAGAAGGTTGCTTTTATTTTGCCAGCATACTGAGAACACTGCCACTCTTCACATCTTCACAGAGCTGAATACTGTCCGTGGTATTCGGAACCATGGGGCAGCTTTCTACCATGTGGCTGCTGAAAGCCTGCTCCAGGTGCCTGTACCAGTGTTTACTGCTGAAGATCCAGTTTAGTCACAGCTTCTATGGGACCACATCAAGACTGAGGTTCACATGACTGAATGTAGAGGTTCCTATCTCAGATACAGCGTGTTCCTTAATGGTCACTAAAGGACTGATCAGCATCGTAGGTGATTTCTAGGGAGTAATTTTTCTCATCTTAGTGTAATGTAGAAAACTGATAACAAAATCATTCTCTGAACATTTCATTATAAACTCAGTAGCTGCCCAGTTAGCTGCTCGACGTGCTGTGAAAGAAGAGTTAGCAGCATGCGTGTTTATTACTGAGGAGTTGGGATAAGTGGACATGTACATGTGTACCTCAGCTAGACAGCAAGCCAAAGATGGATTATGAGGCAGCTGAAGAGAGGTAAAGTGGGTTAGGGATTAATTACATTTGAGGACAAAGGTTAATGTATGAAAAATTGGAAAAATTACAATTTAGCTCCTAAATTGAGTAATCAGTCCCCTCATTCTGTGGTTGATGTTTGCTGCTGTGTTGGCTCTTTAACATAACAACTCTTGCTAGTTAACAGTCTTCCTGCTGGCTTTAGAAAAATATGATTCTTACTAACATAATTGTCAGGGGTTTCTGTGGCATTTTCTTGTTCTTACCTTGTCCCTTCAGTTTGGTCCCTTTAGCAGCCAGCTCTGTGTCTGCTTCCAGGGATGCTGAGAAACTGCAAGGAAAGAAAAAACAGTGGGAAGGAGCTGTACTGACAAAAAGCTTTCTGAGGAATTAGATGCCAGGGTAGGTTCTGGTCTGTGCGGGGCATGCAGGATGGTTTGCAAACAGAAAGCAGGGCTGGAGAACCACAGCAGAAGTGTGAGTTATTCATAAGTGTCCGTGCCTCAGTTTCTCTAGTGCTTCTGAATAGTCACTCCGAGATTTATAAGGAGAAAAAAACTGGGGGAAAACATCATGCTTGAATATCAGTATCCTCTGGCTTGTCAGCATCAACAATCTTATTTTTTTCTGTCAGGGGCTTAAGTCTTCAAAGCTGCTGCTGAACCTTGTACTCGGGCACTGGTCAGGTTGCACCTCAAATACTGAGTTCATTTTTGGGCCCATCACTACAATAAAGACTTTGAGGTGCTGGAGTGTGTCCAAAGAAGAGCAGTGAAGTTGATGAAGGGTCTAATGAACAAGTTTCCAAGGAGCAGCTGAGGCAACTGGGCTCATTTAGCCTGGAGAAAAGGAGGCTTAGGGGAGACCTTCTTGGTCTCTACAGCTCCCCGAAAGGAGGTTGTAGCCAGGTGAGGGTTGGTCTCTTCTCCCAAGTAACAAGTGATAGAACAAAAGGAAACGCCCTGAAGTCTCATGAGGGGAGGTTTAATTTTGACATTAGGAAAAATTTCTTCCCCACAAGTGTTGTCAAACCCTGTCCCAGGCTGCCCAGGGAAGTGGTGGTGTCCCCATCCCTGGAGGGATTTAAAAGACATGTAGACGTGGCACTGGAAGACATGGTCTAGTGGAACTTGGTAAAATTAGGTTAATGGTTGGACTCGATGCTCTTAAGGGTCTTTTTAAAGATAGATGATTCTGTGATTCTATGGCCAAGGGCAGCATCAACTACAATCTATTATTCACCTTTTCATTCACATTTGCTTTTGTCTGCTGCTCTTCACCGAGCTTGTAGATACCTTGTAACATTCCCAGCACCTTGGGTAGCATGTGTCAATACCAGCCTCCTTCAGCTCTGGGGTATTTTTCTTGTAAATGCAAAGAATCTGTTTATTTCTGGAAAAATCACAATGTTCTGTGATTTTATTTTGTGAAACAAAAGTTTCTTCCAGAGACTGATGAAGTTGTGGTTCTATGTTGCAGCCAGCTGTGGGCTCAAATGTCTCACAAAAGATTAAAATAGTCTTTTTCAACAGTAGACACCTGAATCTGAGCCACACACCCCAAACTCCATCACAAATAAAATCTCAATTTACAGCCCTAAAGACTTCACGTGTGGAAAATAATGCTCCTTCCCTTTCACCCTTCTTATCTCCTTGCCTTGTACGTAAACAAAGCAAGCACTTTGAAGTGTATCCTTCCTCGATGCTGCAAAGATGATGTTGGAGAATAAGAAGACAACAGACATGTTCAGAGAAGTCTTGAAAGCTACTTGCAGCTGTACACACAGTTCCTGGCATCTTGCTTTATAACTGCAAAACTTTGTCTTATTTTGAACTGAAGTGAAAACACAATTCTTGTTCTTTAGGAACAGAATATTTATCTTTTCAGGACACAGGTCCTATTCACGATATGTTTGTGACAAGTGGCCACAAATAGTATCACTTCATGAGAGGCTTTTATCAGATTTTCAGCTTGTTTGGTTTTCTGACTAGCAGACTGCAAGCTAAGTTGAAGCATCATCCAGAGATATCTACAGCCTGACTGTTCCACACCCCTGTCCTCTTGATATTAATTTTGTGTCGCGTGTCCTTCCAAGTTTTTCATTTGGCAATGGCCATAAGATGAGCTAAGCAATTGAAACATGGGAAAGAAATTAATGCTTTACATAAATATAACTATGAATCATGTGACAGTGATAAAGTAGCATCCAAAATTTTATCATGAAGAAGGCAGGAGGTGAAGGACTGAGATTTGTAGATGATATTTTCTGATTATTAGTTTTTACTAATGATCACTGATAAAAGATTCCTTAGGAAAACTGATGAACTTGGTAGATACTTTTACTGAATAGATTGATTGAAAAAGTTTTTTTAAGGTGACAGTCACATTTAGTGTCCTGATTAAGGAGGTGAAGAATCAATGTTTCAGCACTGTGCATTCACACAGCATCACCTAGACATACTCAACGTATATCCACTGAATTGGAAGCCCATATAAAAAGGTGCCTCGGTTTGAGGGTTGAATAGCTGAAATTCACTGCAGTTAACTTATGGTTTGGAAATATTTGTAAACATCTAGAGGACACCTGCTCTTTTTTATCTAAGACTAATGCACTGCACTTCTCCTTACATTCCACCTGGAGCTCTTGGAGTACTTGTCAAACCATTATGAATTAAACAGCCTGTTGTTTACATTAATGTTTTGAGTTAGGCAGGCACTTTGGGCCTGATCTTACTCAGCTGGAGTAAAATGGCCTTCTTTTTTTCTGTCAAAAAGAAGGTGCCTTGATTTTGGCACTCTATGGATCTGATCTCTGGAAGAATTACTACAGGGAGGGCTTAACTTTTGTTATAGAAAGGTATTCTGCAAACTCCAAAGCCCAGTTTGTCTATAAGACAGGAGTTGAAAAGCCAGAGACTAGGGTAGTAAGAAAGTCCAGACAAAGTATTTTCCCTGACCACTTAGATGGAGAAGGCAAGAGTGTGTCAGGGATGAAACCCTGAGCTAATGCATGACCTGATCAAGCGAAGTAAGTCCTTGTACTGTGGCAAGGGAGGTGGACTAGATGATCTTCAGAGGTCCCTTATGACCCAAACAATTCTGATTCTATGATTCTGTTCCTGGGAAGGGACTAAGGAAGGTTCTGTTTTGCCTGATCTCAGTTATCTTAGTGCTTGGCAGATAATGGTTTTACACAATTATTAGACTTACTCTGCAGCCAGTGAAGAAAGTCACAAGTCTGTCCTCAGTTGCATATTGAAGGTGGGTCTTAGGGCATGAAAGAGAAGCTTCTGGTTCATACACATACCTCCCACCTCAAGTGGTCACAGTTCAAACTCCTCTGCCTCATACTCCTCTGCCTGATACTGGTTACAGAGCTGGACCAGGAATCTTTCCAGAAGAAAGCCAAATGTGTGACCCTGAACTTGGACTTCTTTCTGTTTTATATTTTCATCTGAACCCTTCATCAGTATAATTTTCCCTCTTTCAGAGTGAAGTTACAATGGTAATTGGCTTCTCTGAGCCTGTGAGACCTTACGTAGAACTGTTAAGATGGGAATATCTCACTCAGCTTTACACACCCATATTCTATATGATTTACCCTCAGTTGGTTTTAGTCCATACAGAGAAATAGACATCTGCAGTTTTTCACTCATTTAAAATGATTTAATTAGTTAGCAAATCATTAAGTGGATTATATTCTGTAGGTACTTTTGGTTTGGTTTGGTTTTTATCAATGAGTATAGAGGGGATCTGGGTAACTGGATAACATTCATTCTTTATATATTTACAGAGTTCTGTTTTGCAACTCATTAAACATCAGTTTAAGTCAAGCCACTGAAGAGTGGATTAGCCCAAATGCATAAACATTAAACACAATCAAATCACTTAATTTGAGGTAGTGACTGAACTACGGCTTTCAAAGGAAACAAGGCATAAGGAAGCTGGAGGCTTGGGTTTCTCCTGTATTTAGAGAATAAACTAAAATTGGTACCTATTGGAGTATAGTCAGTGAATATATGTTCATATGACCAGGTAAGAATAGCTCAACTGACAAGAAGGTTTTATTAATGTCGCTGCTTAATCCAGTGTGACTTTAAAAACGTGTTAGAGTCGCGTTCCCTAAGGAATTGTTGCATCATAGGTTTTTGTGTGGTTATCAATAGCAAAAAATTGTTTCTTGCGCTTTCACAGGTCTCATGTGACGTGGCTTTTAATGTGTATTTGGCCACCATTTGAAGTGCTCACTCAAGCTGGCATGCTCCAAAGGGCTGTTACTAGAGATTTCCTTCTCCTTTATAGGGCCAAAAGATGGTCGTGGATGTAGCCCTAAGGCCTATTTCCTGCACTACTGAATTTAACTGAATTGCTTCAGAAATTGAATTAATCTCATTTTAGATGTCCAAAAATTGCTCATCTGTTTCTTAACTGGTCCATCATTTACAGGCAGTAAAAAGAAAAAGGTACCCTCCAGATGGTTGTTCAGCTCATTTCAGAGCTGGCATCTAAGAGAGATTAGATGAGCTACTCTCCCAAAATGCCTGTTTCATTCCTCTGACTCCTAGCAGTGTGGGGTTTGTGTGGCCTGTCACAGATACTGAAATACCTCCTTCAGGAGCATAGCAAAGCTTTATAAACTCTGTTGTCCACAGATGATGACAGCTATTGGTCAGGCATACATAGAATCATTCTGCTTGGAAGACAACTTCAAGATCATCAAGTTCAACCGTTAACCCAGTACTGCCCAAATCCACAACTAAACCATGCCCCCCTTTTAAATGGTCCAACAGAGGCTACAAGGGTGATTAAGGGACTGGATCATCTTCCTTATGAGGAAAGGCTGAGAGCCCTGGGGCTGTTTACTCTGGAGAAGAGAAGGCTGAGAGGGGATCTTATTAATGTTTATAAACATCTGCAGGGTGGCTCTTGAGTAGAAGGGCCAGGCTCTTTTTAGTGGTACCCTGTGATGGGATGAGGAGCAACGGTCACAAACTGGAACACAGGAAGTTCCAGCTCAACATGACAAAAAACTTCTTTCCTGTGAGGGTGACTGAGCCTGGAGACACATACCCCTACCATTCTGTGATTCTACCTCCAGGGATGGTGATTCAAACACTTCCTTGGGTAGCCTGGGCCAGGGCTTGACAACCCTTTTGGGGAACAAATTTTTCCTAATATCCAACCTAAACCTCCCATGGTGCAACTTCAGGGCATTGCCTCTTGTCCTATCACTTGTTGCTTGGGAAAAGAGGCTGACCCTCACCTCACTAGAACCTCCTTTCAGGTAGCTGTAGAGAGTGAGGTCTCCCCTGAGCCTCCTTTTCTGCAGGCTAAACAACCCTAGGCCCTCAGCCACTCCTCAAAAGACTTGTTCTCTAGACCCTTCCACAGCTTGGTTGCCCTTCTCTGGACATGGTCCAGCCCCTCAGTGTCCTGCTGGGAGTGCGGGGCCCAAAACTGAGCCCTGTATTCTAGTTGTGGCCTCAGCAATGCCGAGCACAGGGGGAATGATCCCTGCCCTAGCCCTGCTGGCCACACTAGTGCTGACACAAGCCAGGATACTGGTGGCCTTCTTGGCCACCTGGGCACATGCTGACTCATATCTAGATGGCTCTTAATCAGAACCCTCATGTCCTTTTTTGCTAGACAGCTTCCCAGCCACTCTTCCCCAAACCTGTATCATTGCAGGGAATTGTCATGACCCAAAATATAAATAAAGCAAAATATACATGAAGAAAAAGTAAATATAAGAGTCCTAATCGGTGACTGAATCCTGCTGCTGAAATGTTAAATGTATCCTCCCTTAAGAATGCCAGCTTCTCTCCTGTTTTTGTTACCTAGAGTGCTAAATGCAAATGTGTACACGTTACACAAGACACAACCTCCTCAGTTTGTTCCTACCCAGGAGGGGTGCACCTACCTGAACACAGGTAACCTGGGGTCATTTGAAGCACCTTGGCATATACAAAACACGTACCTGCTGCCATTGTGTATGATGCAGGATTTAGGGGATAGCCACAAACTTCAGCCAGATGTCAGATAGGTACAATGCACAGCACCTAAACTTCTCTGTAACTATTCCATCTGTTGACTGTGACTCATAAAACTTAAGAGCAAGCCCAGTATGGTGTTATCTTCTCTTGGGCAGTTAGAAAAGCTATAGGGTAATGATGCCAGTACTAGACCATAATGTATATAAATATTGCTAAATATTTTTAAAATCACTGTTGATTTCTTATTTATCCTGTGACCACAGATAGTTTGGTGTAACTGGTAGGATTAAACTGGTAATGAGTCTGCTGGCACAGGAATTTTGGAGGGAGCATTACTGCTTCTGGGACAGTTTTGAGGTATTCCTTCGTGTTTTTATAAGGTTCTGGGGAATTTTTACTCCTTTTGAACTGCTAAAGGAGCTCTTAAGTCAAGAAAGACTGTTTCTTTCACACTGTTTATAGCAGTTCTTTTCCATGTGAAACTGTGAAGTAGGGCTTAAATACTCACTGTAGATGGTGCCAAAGGAAGAAGGATTATCATTTAATGTCTGTGTTAGTTTGGTTAGGTGAGGCAATTTCAAATGTGAGGCCAGTGACATTATACTACAGTTTCAGACAGAATTATTATTCACTGCAAAATATCACTTCAGTGGAAACAGGACTTTATCTGAGCATGTGAAAGTGACATTATTTCTTGGTGCCATTTTCTGGTATGTTTTCCACTGAATTTAAGACCTGTTGAATTTTAAAGTCCGTTTACTGAAGCATACCATAAATACACTCGCTTTCTCTCCTTTCTCACCTCTGTGATTTAAAGTAATTTAAAAGTCATTTGAATACTGAAGGTTTTGTGTCTGACACCCACCTTCCGAAATGTCAAGGGACTGAAAAAATAGGTTTATTTACAATCCCAAATCTTACTATGGCTGATGCATCAAACCATTGCTGGGAATTGCTTTGATACCATTGAAGTCAGCCTGCTTGTGCTGTTTGTACAGCAGCTGGACTTCACTCTGTGGATATCCTCTGCATGCTGTTTCAACATCACAAATGCCTTGATGGCATTAAAGCAGGAGAGTGCCATCTGGCTCTAAAACCAGCAGTGTGGGGAAGAACAGAGAAGCCTGGACACACAGACCCCATCTTACTTAGTCCATGCCACTCCACAGAGTACTTCCTTCTCAATTCACCATACAGACAGGTAGAAAAAAAAACATTGACCCAGGAATACAGAAGTCGAGTTGTTCCCTTCTTGCCTTGCCCACTGTTTGGAAGGATAAAAAAGAGCTGGAATATTGCCAAATGTCACTGCACAGAGGAGTCCTTAGCTGGCACAAAGCCTGCATAATGTTTCCTACAAGCCTTTTTTTTTTTTCCTGACGGGATTCATCTTCCCTAACCTTCACCATCTAATAATTAGGCATCTAATCTAAGCCATTCATTATGTTCTCTCTGGAGTCAATGCAAAGAGAGAGGTTGGATGAATCGCCCTCTGGGGGTACTTGTCTCTGTGTGTTGACAACAGCGTCAGCCTAGAAGACTGGCTTAGAATAGACAGCTAACTTTTTGGCAGCTAAAATTAAATTAGATGTATTCTAACATCAGCTGCATTACTGTGACTGGCAGACTGACTCAGAGTACGCCACAGCTAACTGTGGTACTTTAAATGCTCAACAGGAGCCAGTATATTTCTGGCCCCAGGATCACTGTGTACATCTTTAACCCTGCAGAGTCTGGATTAACATATTTTCTCTATATGCAACTCTTGGGGCAGCTACGTGGATCCACAAGCAAATCAGGAGACAATGATGCACGGAGTATGATCATCTGAACACGAGATAAATGCACAGTGAGGTGGATTGAAAACTGGCTAAATTGCTGAGATCAAAGGGTTGTGATCAGCAGCGTGAAGTTGAGCAGGAGGCAGGTCAATAATGATGTACCACGGGTGTTGAGATTGGGACCGATACCATGTAGTATTTTTATCAATAATGTAGATGATGGGACAGAGTGCACCCTCTGCAGGTTTGGAGATGGTAAAAATCTGGAAGGTGTGGCTGACCAGATGGTTGTTCTACCATTCAGAGGGATCCTGTTGATCTGGGAAAATGGGCAGAGAGGAACTGATGGTTGGACGTGGTGATCTTAGAGGTCTTTCCCAACCATGACAATTCAGTGGTTCTGTGAATGTCAGGAAGGTCAACAAAGGGAAATGTTAATCCTGCACCTGGGAAGAAATAATCCAATGCACTAATAGAGGTTAGGCAGTGATGGGCTGGAAAGCAGCTTTGCAAAGAAGACCCTAGGGGTCCTGGTGGACACCAAGCTGACCAGGAAACAGCAGTCTGTCCTTAAAGCAAAGCAAATTAAAAGCATCTTGGGCTGCATTATGAATAGCAGCAGCAGCAGATTGAAGGATGTGATCCTTCCCCTCTGCTTACCCCCAGTGAGATGTATCCAGTGCTGGGCCTCCCAGTGCAAGAGAGGCATGGACGTACTAGAGTGAATCCACTGCAGTTCCACAACTATGACTAAAGCATCTGTGTCCCAAGGAGAGGCTGAGAGATCTGGGACAGTTCAGCGTGAAGAGAAGGTTGAGGGGAGTTCTTATCAGTGGGTATAAAAATACCTGACTTGGTGGAGAGCAAAGACGACCTATCCAGGGTACTCTTGAGTGACACTGAATGGAAGGAGAAGATGTAGTGGGTGCTATAATAAGTACAGGAAATCTCCTTTGAACTTTTTTTCCATAATATATTTACTCTCAGATTGTTCAAGCAATGGAACAGATTGCCCAGGGAGGTTGTGTGGACCCCACCCTTAGAGACATTCAAAATCCAACTGGATACAATCCTGTGCAGCCTGCTATAGTTGTCCTTTCTCTGAGCAAATGGGTTGGATTGGATGTTCTCCAGAAGTCCCTGACAGCTTCAATGGTTTTGATGTCAGTTTTATAGAATGTAGACAAAAAGATAGTCACATCCACTGTTCCCTTTGAGATAATTTCTGATAATTTCTAATTGTTCAAAACTAGCACAGAATTGGAGAATGAAACCCTGAAGCACGTGTCAATAAAAACCATGAATGACATCTAGAACATTATGCAAAAGAGATTGCAGATATTTGTTAGAAATAAGATATTTTGTCAGAAAACAGGAGATCCTTATGCATATTTAAAATGTTTTTTCTTTCAAATACAGAGTTTCTGATCTAGAAATGTCTTGCTGAATTCAGTCATGCTTCTAGAATACAATTCAAGAAATATTAAGCCTCTCCAGAATTAAAATTTTCATCTCAGACATTCAAATATTTGCCAACAGCACTTTCAATTGTGGCTTCCTTAAATATTTGCAGTCCATAGATGGTCAGATTGGGCCTACAGATTCTTCACCCAATACTGGACACTGAAAAGAATCGTTGACATTAGTTGTTTACATTCTGCCCAAGTGCTTTTGCACTCTACAGTGTGGGTTAGGTACCTGAATAGGTACCCTGAGTTACTTCAGGAGACATATTGGTCTTTCTGTTGTGTATAGAGTGTACCCCAAGCCAGTAGGAGTGTAGATGTCTACAGTTCACTTGATTCATCTGGCCTGAGCAAGTTTTCCCTACTACATTTTAGGTCAGGAGTCAGAAATATCTTCTTTTCTCATTCAGTGTTTAAGCATTCATTAAAGTCTGTAGAAATTAATAGATAAAACAGGTTCATGGTGAATCATTTTTTTCTAAGGATAGCTGTGACTCTCATGTTTGAGTTCCTATTTTTATGCTGTAAGAATAGTTTTAATTACATATTGCTGAATGTATAATTTAAAGATAATTATATAGCAAGTAGATTAAGCTCGTATTTACTTACCGTGTCTGAAGATCTCATTTAGCAATTACATAATATTCACCTAATGTAAAACTGTCTTATTAAATCTATGTTGAACAGCAAAGACCTTTTTTTTTAAAGGTTCACAACTGCATAAGGAAAGGATAGAATTGTCAGGTATGTATAAAGCACCCAGTCTTTAGCTATTATAATTTAGCTTGGGCTTTCTTGAGAAAATACATGTGAAATGCTTTTAGTGATGCTGAGGCTGACTAAAGTGATCTCAATCTCTCTCCCTACCCAGTTACACAGTGTGTGTGGTGTGTGAGCTTCCAGACATAGATGGGGCTTGATAGAGCTCTGAGCAACCTGCTCTAGTTGAAGACATCCTTGCTCTCAGCAGGGGGGTTGGACTAGATGACCTCCAGAGGTCCCTTCCAACCCAGACATTTCTATGTTTCTATTTCTATTGAAAGACATTTGTCACCATTTAGAGACAAGGAGGTGACCAACTCTTTGAATCATTCAAAAATTCATCTGTGAAGGGATTTTCCGGCCATAAAAGGAGCACAGAGAATAAGCAACAGTTTCCCTCATAATCATCTGAATAGGACAAACCAACTCAAATGGAATTCACATTTGGTGGGGCAGACTCCAAATATAGAAGGTAATGCAGGGAATCAGTCAAAAATCAAACTGACCACCATTTCTCCTCCGGTGATCCATATAGATCAATATTTGATGTGTCTGCACCTTCAAATCATCCTGCAGGCTGTGTCTGAAAGATGCCTTTAAGCCTCCATAGGACCGGAGGGAAATCTAGTAAAGCAGCTGAGGAATATAGATGTCCAGTCATTTATCCCAGGAAGATTAGAGCCTACTATGAAAACTAAAAGACACCCAAGCCCATAAGTATCTTTGGGCATCAAATGCTCAAGGGATGACCAGAAATCATTATCCTCTGGTTTGGGGGCTTTATGCCAGGTGATCTATAGGCAAACAAAAGCACACTGTGATTAGCAGAGTGCTCCTATCTCCTGTCTTGCTCTCTTATTTTAGATTTCCTGGCAGTTGCAGCCATGTTCTACTTTATTAAATATATTTGCACATGCATTGAAACCTAAAATTGTTCTTTAAAGCAGAATTATACACTTGCTCATGGCTAGGCATTTGTGTCTGTTGCATATGGGTTAAGTCATAGACATCTCTTAAGAGCATGAATAATGTTTATGGAGCTGTATGGGGGGAAGGTCTTTGATCTGAATGTTTCAGAATTTCTTTGATGTTTGTTAAGCACCCTAAGATTTTTCTGAAACAGTTGGATGTATTTTTTCTTAAAGCCAGCTGCATGTGTCAAAGAGTTCAAGTAAATACACTTTAAAAAAGCCCCAAACACAAATGTAATTATTAGCACAAATAGGATGCAGACTTTGCACCTTAATTGTGCCAATCCAGGATGTGAGAAACTACCTTCACTTATATTCAGGGTGTATTTGCTTTTGCTACAAGTTAGGTAGTTGCATGAATCTATTAACCAGATACGTATGAGTAAGATCTATGAGCATAGGGACCTATTTTCTTACTAGACTAGAGTCCATGGTTCTGATATATGTTTTACATATAGCTAACCTACTAGGCCATGAGTCGCTGACAAATGCTAAAGAGGAACAACTTAATCAACCAATTAATTCAAGGTTTATCTTTCCAAAGAGGAATTTAGATTCTGGTGATCTATGACCATACCTTTAGACCTTGGATAAATAGCCATGAATCAGTACAAACCAGAGCTGTCCTATTTCTTTCCTGCAGCTGCAGGACTTGTTGACTCACTTGTTTGTGAAGGCTAAGCTTCTCAAATCATGTTTTCTAGAAACAGAGAGTGTAGCCCAAGCATTCAGAGCAGGAAGCACAAGCTAATTTATAATAGGATTAATGTTGCTCCACCACTCTCCCTGTGGCTTTGATGGGCTTTCTGTGGCAAAATCTCTACTATAGCTGCTCTGTTTGATTGCAATTCTGCCCGTGTCCCCTCTCTGCTGCAAGGCAGGGACTGGTTTTGTGTTTGTTTGTGTTGTTTTGTGTACCCCAGTCACCATACAGAGCCACCTCCACAATAGATGAATGTCTCTTAGCAGTGCTGTAGAAAATGGGAGATATTCACACAGGCTTCTTTGGGAGGCAGAAGTGTTGCCTTTCTTATTTGCCATGCATGTCACTGAAATAATTAAGTGGCTCTATGCAAAAAAAGATCCAGCCTTGGGAGCTATAGAGTGTGTTATGCTTGGATTTGCCAGCTTGTCTCTATCTCCAGTTACAACAGGTAGAGTGGGATTCAGACAAAGATAAAACCAACTAAATTTAACTAAACACTCAGGTATTCACATATGAGGTGTGTGTTTCTGTCTCTCAGTAGATATCTAGCTTTAGCAAGGCCTGTTGTGACAGGACAAGGGGTAATGGTTTTAAACTAAAAGAGGAGAGATTTAGACTGGATAAAGGAAGAATTGTTTTACAATGAGTGTGGTAAAACACTGGGCCAGGTTGCCCTGAGAGTTAGTAGAAGCCCCATTCCTGGAAATATTCCAGGTGAGGTTGGCCAGGGCTCTGAGCAACCTGCTCTAGTTGCAGATGTCCCTGCTCACTTCAGGGGGATTGGTCTAGATGACCTTTAAAGGTCCATTCCAACCCTTTTAGTTGCCCACAACTTTGTTCCTGTTTGCAATACCATAGGTTATCTTGCCTGAACTTCAATTTAGTTTCAGGAGCACTTGGATCTTTCACATCTGTTGTGTTGTATCTGCCCCCCAGTCTGGATATCTTGGCTGTCCTAGTCCCAAAAGCTGTTGCCTGGCTCTATGAGTAAGTCAAACTACACCCTGATGACAAGAGTCTAGAGAGTATTTCAGCTGACCAGATGCCACAGCCTGTTTTAGGATTGCTGTTCCTCTTTAGCATCTGTCATTCCTGTGGTGGTTGCTGAAGGAGATTCACATTCTGAAAAATATTTAGGTGTCTGCACACTGTGAAGTCCATGATAGGTGCTTTTTAACCTTTGAACATCTGGTGCTGAAAGCTTTTTTTTTTTTCCTTTGCTTTTGTACTATTCTGAAAAAAATGCGCAAGAAAAATTGTACTTCTCTGTACCTCCCAGAGCATTTACTGCCAGCAGAATCTTACCACAGGTGAAAATAAAAACTACTCTCTTTGGATAAAAAACAATAACATGTTTGGTAAAATTTTTAAGCACTGGCAAATAACAACATGATGCAGTCTTCAGACCTTTATCCGTTTTGTCTATTAGAACATAAACACTTATGACAAGGGTTGTATATTGGTACTTTGTTATTAGCCAAAGAGATTCATTTTCAGTTCACCAAGCCTATGAAAAGTTTTATATTATATTTTATTACGCATGATATGAGATATTTAAAGATATCCCAAAGCAGCTGTCAGTCCCTTGTATATGCTTCTATGTCTTAGCAACAATTTCTCTGTAATGGCCTTAGAAGAGAGAAATGAAAAATCTGTATCAGTACAGAATGTTGAAGTGAAGACTCTGTCAGAGTTTTTTGCCCACTACGTTAGTCAAATTTCATCCTAACTCCATGACTGGTGTAAAATGACTAGAGGTTTTTGAATGCCTTTTGTTACTGGCAGCTATGTTTAATGGCTTATTTGAAGCACTATAAGAATATTTGCTCTGGTCAGATGGAAGTTCCATCTAATTTAGCATTGTGTCTGACACAGCTTAAAAGAAAAAGGGCAAATATAACCTTGTTCTTGCCATGACATGTTCTTTCAGCTTCTGACAATCAGCTGATTGGGGAAGTTGCTATGTCTTTTTATACACGGAAAGCAATTATGTGTTGTTTGAATTCTCTGCATTTTCAGAGAAGAAAATGTAATTTCCCTTTGGCTGTGTCTTGAAACTTATCAGGAAGCCAACCAATCAAAGAAAATTCTAATGTCAAGTGTTTAGTGTCTATTTTTTTTCCTTGCAAACTAAGATAACAACTAAGCCTGTCAATAGTTGGTTATCATAGAAACACAGTTATTTCATTATCCATGTATTTGCGTTATCACTGTGATTCAACAGACACTTTGTTCTTTTAGAATTTCTAAATAATGTGTAGTGTGCCTTTCCATATTATTTTTTTTTTTCCTGATACTGGTGCTAGAAACTATAATCAAAATCATTGCACTAAAAGACTTAAAACAGGACACGGGCTCACCTCCTGGAGATACATTTCCCCAACTCTGAGTCATAATACTGGGGTAAGATTATTATAACCTCGTATAAAATTTCAACATCAATTTAATATGATTGGTTCATCTTACGGTTAAATAATCACCAACAGAGGATAATTCAATTCATTCTAACCTAAGTATCCAAGATAGACACCACTAGACTTTTAGATGTCTTACATACCTCCTTTTATTGATTAAAAGGATGACAAAAAATGATGAGCTCCAAATTACATATCCACCCTTTAAGAGTCCATGTCTCACCCTTGGTAGCTTAGCAACACGTAATTAAAAGGGCACTTTGACCACCTAAGGTGGCTCAAAAGGAAGTCACCTGAGTATATGATTGGAGATTATAAAAGGAAAAGTTTCTTGCCAGTCGCTGTGCAGAGAGCACTAAGCAGAAAAGGGCCTTAAAAGATTTTTTTTTTTAAGGCAAGCAGAGAAAAAAAAAAATCAAATAAAATTGACTTAAAACAGGGAAGAATAGGAGGGAGAGAATAAGAGGAAGGCTAGTTCAGAGAAGAAAGCAGATTGAAAATTGCTTGAAGAACTGCCCAGATTGGTGCAGAATCCATTGCAGTAAAATGCCTGTTCCTGGAATAAATTAATGTATATACTGCTACATATAGGAAAGCAATTAGGTTTGTATTGAAGTGTGAAGTCCTCCGAGTGCACATCCTTAATGTATCTCCCACTGAACTTATGGGGATGGAGCTTAGAGGTGAAACTTCAGAGTCTCATGGCAAAGAGAGAGAGCTTTGAGAGAGAAAAGCCTTTGTTTTGTGCAGAAACAGGACGGTGGGATTTGGCACCCAGGAAGGGATGCATCATTACTCTTCCTACAGACTGGTTAAACTCAAGGAATGTGTGTGGGGAGGAAATGAATCCTCTTCATCAGGAAGCAGGGTAATAGCTGGTAGCTGATTTGGGGAAGTTCTGTTAGGGTTATGTCCCTTATTTAGGCAGCTTCAGAAGAGAGTGATGTATTATCTTCCTGTGATCACACAGTTAACTTCTGGTGCATTTGTGCAATGACACTTGTTAGTTTGAAAAAAGAGACCTTGCAAAACTGTCTCTCTCCAGCCCAGTGAGAAGGGTTTCTTCCTTCATATTCTCCAACCACAACCTCCAACTGCTCTTACAAATTGATGATCGTAGCAGTTGCCTGACCAACTTCCATTTGTAGGGTTGAAAAGTAGTAGATGATACTAGGAAATGCTTCCAGGAAGGCCAAGTTCCCAAACTTCTACTTAGAGCTGGTTCTTTACAGAGCAAGCATAGAGATAACAACACGCTAGCCATCATTATCTCATCTAATGATACCACAACCACTCGCACAAATCCATCTTCTGACCCTCTATTTGCTGTTCCTCTTTGAGAATCATAGTCTCATAGACACTGGGCCTCCTCCAATCTTCAACAGAACTGATCCCCGATGTATTTGAAAAGCACATATTTGAACATTTCTAAGCTTCCCAACCTGGAATGAGTGGGAGATTCCTGAAATTTGTTAGTATGGTCACTACACCAAGTAGGACCACGATGGAGACAGAGAATCCTTTTGTAGAGCAGAGAGACTTTGTCAAACGTTCTTTGCTGTGTTTCTAGGGCAACGTATCTGATGCTGAGGCACGGCATGAAACACACACCTCCTCCTGTTCCACAAAATTTTCCATTTAAAAAGGTTTTCTGCTTTGGACCCTAAGGGCAATCTCAGAGTTGTCTAAAATAAGCTATATGTAAAAAAAAAAAAAAAAAAAAAAAAAAAAAGTTCTTTTAAATTGTGTCTTATTAATTGGTTTTGTCCATAAAACTTAGCAAAATCTCTAGATTAAGCCTACCCACAGTGTCAGAGGTACAGTGACAAAAGCTGAAGATGAGACCCAACATTTCCTAGTGCTCATGGGTTTGAAAATGTGATAATGAATAGCAGAGCAAACACAGTTCTCTGTCGTACAGCTATCATGGTTTTCTGGGGTAGTCTAAATAACATATTATCTGAAATGATCATGTTCAGTGGGCCACTTTCTCCAGCATTGCTTCAAGCTATTCTTCATCTCATTGTTGCATCATACAGATTTAGACTACTACAAATAATCAAATTAATTTTAAATAGTCCTTCAGTCCTAATGGCTGGTATCACTGTTTTTACAACGGGGTTTGTTGTGAAATAATTAACATGTCAAGTTAAAAACTGCAGCAGAGAACGTATCTTCTCCTGATTAAGGAATGGTGTTTTGAAGCAAAATTGCCTTGCTATGTTTAGAGCACTGAACTGAGAGTTGAAAGATCTACTTCTGGGTTTGTTCCTGGTTTAATTTGAATAAGTCCCTTTTCTTTCCCACCTGTAAAAAGGGAGTGATAATACAGGTACCTTCATCTGCAGATCTCAAGGCTCTTTGCAAGTATAAAGTAGTTCAGTGCCGGCTCTGAGTCTAATTAACATAATGGCTCAAGAGAATCTTTTGATCATTGAAGGCAACACCAATTTCTTTTGATTTTGAAGTCAAGAAAGCACAACCAGCCCTCTGCAGAATTAGACCTTTCAAATTATGTAGTTGTTGGAGACCAATATGCTGAAGCTCATCTGCTTCAGAGGGTTTTTCATGAGTTGTACTGGAATCCTGAGATGAGAGAACTTAAATACAAGTGATGTTTTTATTTTTTTTTTTCTATTTCTCTTTTCTTTTGGCTAATTAAATGGATATTTGAACTCATTTCCAAGATCAAAGAGGTACAGGTATTGCTCTTAAAATCTTGATAATTACCGCTCCTGGTAATTACATTTAGCAGAGCAGTCAGAGCAATCTTGCTTCTAAACACAGTTAATTCTGTGGGTCGGGTAAATGTTATGATTCAGAGTTTCATGGTACCTTTGGTCACATAAGGCACATGTGAGGGAGCAGGCACTGATAAACTCAGTTTTTATCCTTTACATAAATAAGGGCTTGATTTTAATTTTCAGCTCAGCTCCCCTTATGTCCCTAGTGTTTAAGATAAGTCAGAATTTTGATCCCAAGTTTTTCTCCAAAACAGTTGTTTACCAACAGAACTCAGCTCGAGAAAATGGTCCAAGCAAGATAGTTCTGTTTGAGAAGATTAACGGACTGATAAAATTATAAGCATCTGGCAAAGTCTTACAGTAGGATCTGTTTGACAAGACCAGTCTAATATTTATGTTCCAAGCACTGAAGGAAGATTATCCCTCTGCTATATTATCAAAAGGTCTTGATCTCTCTGCTTTACAGTTAATCACCACAGTGTGGACAGGCCAAAATCCTACGCTGAACAAATCAGCAAAAAAACTGCAATGAAGCCTGTCGGAGAGAATTTTTTTAAAAAATTCAATGTTATTGGGGTCTTACAGCTCACTTTTGGGCTGGGAATTTGTAGACTGGCAAGTTCCTTAGCTTTGATGATAGTTGTATATAAAGAACTTTTTGTGGCAGTTTCCTTATCTGGAAAATGGGTTTAATGACACTTTCCTCCTCTCTCTTCTTTCAGCTCTGATGATGAAATGGTTATATGATACTTAATATTAAACAACTGGGGCAGGGTCAGGCCTCTTGAGAGGCAAATAATAAGTCATGTATTTACTAAGTGACCATGTCAGAGTGTTATCTTTCTTCCTGAATGATCTTCTAATTATTATTTTTTTTAAAATGTGCTTAATGGAAAAGGGGAACAAATGTTGCAGCCTTGGGACCTGATTTCGAGGTTGCACACTGTACAGAAAGTGAATTCTGAAAACCCTTTTGTAGCAACTGTAATTAGAGATAATTGCCAGCAGTCTAGCTGTTCATTTTCAGGAACTAGGCACAAGAGGTTATCTCTGCTTAAAATGCTCATCACATTTGTGTCTGCTTGCATATTTTCATAGCAAGGACCTCTACAATTTTACTTAAGGATGTGAAAGGGTAATTTACAAGCTGGCTGAGTAGAGTGTACCTGCAAATGCGCAGTGTGGATAGCACACTTCAGCTCTGGTGCTTGGAAACTGAGAGTGCTCTTGTTGCATAAAATTAGATTGTGCCTGATCAAATTAATTTGGCTATTGATTCCATTTTATGGGATCTTAGGAAAGTAACTTTACTCTCTGTGTAACTTGAATAAAGCTACTCAGTTCTTACATTATCGATCTGTTCTGAATGGAAGAGTTGGGCTGTACAGCCTGGACAGCTTGTGAAGATAATATGGGATTGAGGGTTTTGAATCTGATAATGGTTAGGAGATGACCTCAACTCTCATATATATGTACCATCTATAATACAACACAAACTATTTTTCCTCCCAGTCTCTCTGGTGCTAGGTATGGTAAGAAGACAAAACCCCTTAACATATCCTGAGAGTGTATATATAAGATATACTTCTATATATATGGACATAAATGTATGTGGTTTGTTTTGATTTGTGTATGTGTGCATATATATTGATAAACACACTTCATATTTTTGCTTTCACTGGCTCTTCAAAGTAGTTACATGTCAAATCAGTCTCTCAGTAAATATATTTTATTAGCTTAGATGGGATTCATGTCACACAGCTTTTGATACCTAATATTTAGGCATTCAGACCTGCACCAATCATCCAAGGCTCTCCCTCTAAGCAACAGATGCACTTTGAGGGAATAATTCATATGCCCTCTGGTAGATTTTGTGTGTCCCTAAGCTGCCTTTTGCTTTCCTTCAATTACAGAGGGACCCAGGAGTCAGTAGATCAAAGGCAGATGCCTGCATGGCACATGTCCGCATTTAGCCATATGAGGCCATCCCTTGATGGACGTGGGTGGTGCCAGGTCTGGGGCAGAGGAGCAGACAAGCAGATATGCAGAATACAAATTAAAGGATGCACAGTGTTAGCCACTTTGTAGCTGAAATATGGGACACTGAGCTTAGGTGACTCAATGTACATAACACAGGATGTTAAAGGCAGAACCAAAAGCAAACTCGACATTTTTCTGAATCACCCTACAGAGTCTCATTTGCAAACTACACTTTCTGTCAGTGTAATTAAAGTAGCAATTAATGCCAAAGTAGCAACCTTAAATAACTTGACCTAGGCAAATCATTGAGTCATTATTCTGGGTCGATATTTGTCTTGTTTACTTTGGAGGAGGAATTACTTAGATACCATCTGTTTCTTGTTAGCTGTATTTTAAGAAAAATAAATAATATGAAATTATCTTGAGAAAATCTCTTACAAATGAGTGCTCAGGAAATACCCAGGACAAGGCGTAGAGTGAAAGATGGAGCTATAACCTGTGACTTGCAAGGTGAAGGCAACAGTAAGGTGTGATTTCTCATACCTTTGTATGTATCCCTTTAACTTTGCCTTCTGGAAAGATCAAAGGAAGTTAATGTTATTTCTATTTCTGTGCAGTGCTTTGCAACTTGTACAAATATTTTGCCTAATGCAGTGTTGCAATCCTTTGGGAATTGGACTGAGTCCACAGAACGCATTGCTCATCATTTTGCCTACGTTTTTTAATCTCTTTGTAAAACAGTTCTTGGTCTTCAGGAGAAGTTCTTTGACCTACTATTGTACAGAGCCAGAAGTCAAGAAAAGCAGTAATTAAACAAGAAATGAGTACACTTATTTAGAATGCCTAAGATTTTTAAGAAGAGCCTAAAAATTAAGCCCAAAGATTCATATCCTGAGTATTGCAAGAACTCTTTCTATTATAACTTCGAGAGACATTTCAGAGTATGACACTCCTAGAAATTTATAAGACAGGCAGGTCTTGGTTCCTACCTTGAATTATAGACCCTTCAATGAACTGCTTCTGCTAGGAATCTCATTGATATCCATGCCATTTTAATGTTGACAGTGGATATCTTTAATCTTTACAAGAGGAGAAATTCAACCTGAACATTATAGTTCATGCAATCAAAGAGAATAAGTAACATTTGTGCAAAGAATCTGAAGAATCATATGCATTTAACATGACAAGTCATGGGAAATACTAGCAGAGTATTGTTAGCTGTCTCCCTGTTCCTTGACATGATGAACCTATTCTAATCAGAGAGTGAGCAAATTGCTACCACACTTCTTTATCATGCAACCCAGTTAGCACAGCTACTCATTTGAGCTGGGAAAGGATTATTTTTGTCCATTAACCTCCTGTATCTTCATGTGTGAAATATCAAATCTTGAAATCCTATCCACCGTTGATACATAAATGGTTTCTTAATGAAAGCCTATACAACACTAATTATCTAGTTGGATTTGTAGGTGGGAACTGTCTTGTTCTTAAAGTTCAGCCTCGAGAAGAGATTGAAAACTGCACAGACCAAATGATGTCATTCTAGTTCAAAAACATCTCTTGAGTGTACACTTGAAGTCTAGTTATGCGTATGCTTGAAGCTGCATAGAGGTTGTGGTAGTCTGCTGAATCACAGGTAGAAAGCAATGCTGTGGTCATTTAAGTTCTTGATTCAGCCAAGTGAAATGTTTGCTACATCCTTGGCACTGGAAAGAGCAGTGAAGAAATTTACTATTGTTTTCTCTCTCTTTTTTTTTTTTTTTAAATGAAGAAACCCCTTGTTTAGCAGATTTTCTATTATTTTAAGCAATGCAGTTTATTCAATTTATGGTAATGTTTGCTTATATGACCATGCCAGTACCTTTCAAACTAAACTATAAATTCAGGAGGAAATAGAGGTAATGAAATTTCTGAAAATGGCTTTCGTAATGATTTTCATTCCAAATGTCTTTGCAAACAAGCTTGACGGCCTTTTGAATTGGTTTTAAATATTCCATAATAACAACAGAAGATTTAGTCCTACATTGTGAAGAAGGGGAAGATTAGATAATGCTAGAAAGAGGGACAGCTCTTCAGGTAATTGATTTCTTTGTCTATGTTGGAGTAATTTTACCCCAACTGAAGATCAAGATCTAAATGTGAACATTTCCATCATTAAATAACTGCTTCAGTGTAATGAAATGCAGAATGTAATATACTGAGAAATGAAAAGTATCTTGATGTAGTTTTAAGAGCTGGAGGGAGTAGACTAATTAAACAAATAATCTTCATATTTATATGGCATGAACACCACCACTAAGGTTGACTAGATAAATGTTCACAAGCCTGTGCTAGTTGCCAATTTTGAAATTTTTGATTTTGAAAAGAAAGAATAAGGATTGATGTAGGGGGGTTGGATCAGGTGACCTTTAGAGGTCCCTTCCAACCCAAGGCATTCTATGATTCTTTGTGGAAGTCCAGGAACTTGCCAGAGTGTGTGTTTTTGTAAGAATATCTTACCTGAGCAAGAGCTGTTTTCTGAAGGCCAAGTGAGGGGATGGCTGAGAAACAGGACATGTTTCATAAGTCTCTGCCAGCTCCTTTCAGCCAGGAGAGCTTTTCAAAACCAGCTGCTGTTTTCAAAACCTGACGTTTCCCACGCAGCTTCAGTGCTGGTCAATTGCTCTGCTCTTCAGCAGAGCAACTGCTCTGCCCAGCTTCCCCGGGGGCAGAAATACCTGCAGAAGGTACTGCTTAATTGGTATAAAAACAGAAGTAGGGGATCAAAACCTGTCAGCCTCATCTGCTGCTCCTTCTTCCTCCTCAGCTACTCATCACTTCTGCAGAATTTTCTCTCAGTTCAACAACCATGTCAACCTAAGTATGCCAGCTTAATAGGGGCAGAAGAGTTTAAAGTATTATCTGATATCCAGATGGTTCTCATCCTTTTAGCAGGTAAACACACAACCCAGGATGTTCATAGAACAGTTTTTCTTGGTGGCGTAATGGCACAAGGATACTTTTGGCTGAAAGTGACTGTATGATAGAGTTCTATATTGTATTGATTTATTTTTTTTTCAAACTTAATTTGGTATCTTATGTTGCAGGCTGGATTCTGGAGTTTCACACTACTGTACTTTCATAAGGTAGCACAGATAGTTCTAGAATAATAAAGGAAACGGAATAAGCTTTTCCACTTGGATTTTACTTTTATCTTCCTAACTGGGCCAGCTGATCTTAAGAGGAATGGAATAAAACCCACAGTTTCCAGATGTCTCAGCTGTTTTAAGATGATGATAGAGAAGCAGGAAGAAAAATGACATAATGCCAAATCACACAAAATACCACCTCGTTTCTGATACTTTAATGTGTTGATAGAGTGGTGATGACATCCAAATACCGTGTCTGGCTTGTATTTTTAAGAGCAGAAAGGGAGGTTTCATCTCTAACGTGCATGTCTATGATACGACATTATTTGGGCATCAAGCAGCTTTTACCCTCCTTTCACTGAAGCTGTTCCAAAAACTCTCGAGGTTCTTGATTTATCTTAAGAAATTTTCAATCTGCTCTGATACTAAAGTAGGTCAGTAACTTGCAAGAGGATTAGATACCAAAGGAATATAATTCTGTTCAAAACCAAATTCAAAAGTTGAGACTTTACTCCAGATTAACGTCTGGATTAACAAGAACAGATATTTCTGTTCCACAGAGGTTGCTTCCTCATAGCTTTGCCTGACTGCCACATCATTTCTTGTTTGCTAAGAACAAAATCCACATTCTGATCTTTCATGTCCAGCTAAGGCTGGCTTGTGATCTCTGCAAAAATTTAAGCTTTCCTTTGGAGGTGGGGGGTAGAGGAAGGGCTACCATCTAAACAAGGAGTATTGAGTTTACTTGATTTGGTGTCTACAGTTCATGAAGAGTGAAAGCTATATCCAGAATATTCCTTGTCATCTGAAACACACCTTCAGTGAGAAAAGTTCACTCTGGAGATACAATTGTGTCTCTACTGACCACTGAATTGGAGAACTATTGAAGAAACGTAAGAAAAAGATGGGGTTTTTTTCCTTCTGATCTTCTCTTCCACTTCCATGCCCTCAATGTCTCATCCTCTTGTCTGCAAAAGAGAACATGGAAAGTTACCCTTAGCTTTGAGGGGTTACCTGATGAACTAGAAGCATATGATTAAAATGAGGAATCAGATGCTGCCGCAGGCATATGTGACCCATTACTTGATCTAAGAGGTGTTTTGGGAAGGTGGATATATCTGCTCAAACTTATTTCACTGTAGCTTTTTTAGCTTTCTTGAGACCTCCTGGCTTGCTAAGGTAGCCTTGTGATTGCCAAATGTGTGGCTAGAACATGGCACCTATCTACATGGTGGGCAAGCACCTTCAAGAAATTATGAAAAATAGAAGTTGTTGTTTATTCTTGTTCAGGCCACATGCACAACTTAATATCTCCAGCCTTTGCTAAGCTCCATCTTCATTCCAATACCAAACTGCCATTGCCAGTTGCATTCACAATGGGTTTCTAACTCTGGGAGTGGGTTTTGGCATTTGCTTCCCTTTCCATCCACAACTCTCACCATCCTAGTTATGCTTCATCCTCAACTTTAAACCCATTGGTTTTTCATTTACAGAAACTAATGACCTGAAGAAATAGTGAGCAGAGAACTAGTCCCACTGTGAGCTGTATGAGGCAACCACAAAATGATACTTTGGTGTTTGTGTTTTCCATAATAAATGACCCTAATGGTACCTCCTGGCCTTAAATTTAACATGTGTGTTACTATCACAGCTACAGAGAATTGAACGTTGTTCCCAGTATCCTTCCATTGAAATTTTCATGTTATTGTTTTAAAATTCCTAGAGAGAAACATTTGTGTTCCCCTGGTTAGTCCCTTTCTCAGGTAAGGATACTTCATCCATGCTACAAAATAAAAAAAATCCCTAAAGTACAGAGAGTTTGGTTCATGCTACAGCCAAAGATAAAGATTTTTAGCTGTTTGAGATTCCTTTTGCTACCTGCATGTAAACAACTGTAATAATCGTGAAGGGTTGATAGCTTAATCTCCAGGGAATAGTAAAGGTGAAAGGAAAATGTCATACTCTGACAGTAATTACATAAGTATGATTAAGCTAAACTGCTGAATGGATGCCTACAAACTTTGATTGTGGTACAGCCAAGGAAAAAGAAAATTATTTCCTGCTTCAGAGGAGCACACAGGAAAAAATATATTCTAATCTTTGATATATCAAATGACAGAGGGAATGATACCTCGGCATTTTATTTATACAAATAACATTTGAGGATTTCAAATCGTAGCTCGAGGAGAGTATTTTCATTGTGCATTATCCAGAGTCATTAAGGCTATAATTTAATTTGTGATAATGGAAAGAAAAGTACAGATAGAAATGGTGCTGTGTGCGTGTGTGTGCAAGCACGTAAATACAACAGCACGTAGTGCTAAAATAGAACAGTCTGTATTAGCAGTAAACCAATGATTATTTTGGAAGCTGTGGAAAGACAGCAGAGACATGACCTGGTTTTCCCTTTCTTCTCTATTCTGGAGGGAGATGGGAATATTTAGTTTGATTTAGCAATGTTTTCATCTCTCTTTGATTCACATTCTTATCCTCATGGGTCCAGATCCACAACCAGTATAATTTGACCCGGCACCACTGATTCTACTGGATTCATACAAATTTACTATATTTGAAAATTGGATCTGCACTGATTTCTTCTTACTGTAGCAGTTTGTACTTTCTTCTTGCCTTGGATTTATTTATTTATTTATTTATTAATTAAGTATGTTCTCTCACAGCTTATTAAACCTTGTTGTTTGGAGACAGTCAATGCACAAAGGTTAACGTGTCAGGTTTTGCTTCCTGATACAAGTATTTAGGCTCAACTGAGGCCACCAGGGAATGACTTCACAGAGCTACAAATTGCTCATTGGAATCTGTGAAAAAACTAATGACTTGAGAAGAATTCCACTAATATGTATCAACTGAATTCCCAGTGGCTGGTGAAAAGCAGAACACACTCTCTACAACTGAAAGATCATAACAGTCTATAGTTGTACCCTGTCATGTCAGCTTGGGATGTGCTGTAATGCTTAAGAATCAAGTATTTCATACAAAGCTGCAAGACATTCTGAAGCTGACAAACACAGAACCATTTCAACTGTCCAAAGAGATCTTTACCTTCTTCCTGGAACACTCGCATCTATAAATCGTCCTTATCCTTCTCAGCTCTCACTTAACCTGCAAAGGGCAGCTAGGCTGATAGTCGGGGATGTGCAGAACCGCTTGCTAATCTATGTATAATCTACCCCAGTGACTCTTTTTAATTTTGTTTTTACAAGAAAGACAAATTTCCAGAAGGGAAGCTGATAAACTGTGAAAATAAATCCAAGAAGGACCTATCACAAAGTCTGACTCAAGAACAAAGCACGAAAGGATCTTTTTTGAAGGAAAGGTAAAGGAGGGAAGGACATAGTCCTGTCCTGGAATGGAATAGTCCTCTTTTCCCTTTCCTTTTCCCAGAGCTGAGGATTGCACTGGAGTTTAGCACCTGACAGCCCAAAGACCCTAGTATAAAAAAAATTAGATCCTTGGGCCAACTTCTGTGTGTAGAAGTAATATTCAAAATTAATCAATTGTATGACAGCAGATTTTTCTGGTCTTTCTCAAATCCCCAAGTAGCTGTGCAGGAGTATTTTTATTCTTCATCCAAGCTATATCTCAAGATATATTTATATGTATAAACTATACTCAAAGACATGAATTCCAGCATGCTTTTATTGGCCAGGGCCTACATTTTTGTTATGCAGACAGAATCAAAGATATAATACATTTTCATCTGTTCTTTATAAGATGTATAGATGCAAGTAATCAGTTTCTTTAGTTTAGAGGAGATAAGGATTGTTCTGCTCCCTTGCTGGAGGAGTTGATTTTGCAGGTCAAGGTATATTATTGTTTGTGGGTTTAGGCTGAGCCCTCTTCAGCTCAGTTCCCAGATGGTTGGTCATGATGGTGGCCCTTCTGCAACCTTTGACTGTGCTGCTTGGTTTCTCCTGGAATTAATGCATGAGCTGGATTATGTGAAGATCTAATGCTACTGTGCTTTTTAAATTACTCCTCTAAGCACAGAGCCCTGCAAAACAGTGTTTTCTGGCTGCTACAAAATGCCATCATCTACTGCCTTTGCAGGGATCTTCTATAGCAAATCTGGGGTTTTTTTCACTGGTATTTTAGCAGCTAGGCCTACCCTGTAGCAGATGCAGGAGAAATATTTCTTCATGACCAATGTGTCCACTGCAACCAGCACAGATACATGTTGAGGAAACATCAGACATAAGGAGAGGGGGCATTGGATAATCCCTGCGTATGAAGTGTTGGATTTACTGCCTCTGCTGTCTTTCCCTGGGGTGGGATTTCCTGCACCTCTCATCAGATGTCTGCCACACAGATGTGCACTTGAACTTCGTACCCCAAGGCTTCCCTGACCATCAATGGACAAAAGTAGGTAGTTGTGCAGCTCAGCTCCTCTCCCCTATATTAGATGTCTAGTTGAGGATGAGATGAATTGAAGTTTACTGTCCATTGACTGAATTGATTAGATCCTGAGGGACTAGCTAAAGCAGAAATGCCTACCTTTCAGGTGCTAATGAGTAGTAAAGGTAAATCCTTTCCTATCCTTTGTGATAGATCTTGTCTCTTTTTCTTTCACACAGATGCTTGGAGTCAGCTTTTTAGCACAGAGCCTTCTGTTTACTTCTTTTTTTTCCTTTTTTTCCTTTTTTTAATTAATAAGAAATCTGCTCACAAGATCTCTGTTGCTTCAAGAATTTCTCTCTCCCTCTTCTCATATCCTCACCTAGAATCACCTTTTTTTTTTTTCCCTGGACTTGTAATTATCTCCACAGCAACTAATGGGGATTCTCAAACAAAGGGTTGTTATTTCAGTTGAAAAATAAGCAGCAGAAGCAGATACACGACTGCAGCAGAAAACATACTGTCTGCTCTGCTTTTCAGAGATTTTGAGCATCCCCTGTCCTGTTTTATTCAAAAGATATGACTCCAACATCAGCTTGAGCACATAGCCCTTTTCTTACGTATTCTTTCTACTAAAAATCATTCATTTAGTAGACACTGAAACAAGCTCTTGAATTTCAAAATATTAACTTGAAATTTGAATCTGAACTTCTTGCTCAAATGATAAAAAAAAAAAAAAAATAGAATTGTTTAAAAGCAGTTCATTTTCTGATATGGTCAGGAAGTGGTAAGTTTTGAAGCTGGTGCCTAACATTCATCAACCAGGAAAAACCATCATTCTAACATTTCATCAGAATGACAAGGAAGAAACAATATTTGCCATGCATGAAGGAACCAGAATGTTCCCAGTTGTCATGATATTTACTGTAAGTCTTAGAAAGGAGTGTGAAATTCATTTCACTTAGCTATAAATAAGCATCTGAACTACCTGTCTCAGCTCCCTATATGGTCAGTGAAAAAAAAACATCTCCAGTTTGTAATTTTGCCTAGACATCTTGTGTCTGATATAAAATTACCCTGTAAGACCAAAGACTAAATTTAAATGAAACCATAATTTTTAATCTTTTTTTTTTTTTCTTCTTAAAGCCCCAGTTCCTGAGTCAATATAAATAGAGAAAAACCTTAGTTAAAATTGAAAAAGCCTCAAAAGGTATCCACCTTTCCTAATTGGCAGCATGGAAAGGCTTTAAAACATGTCACGATCTCTGTAGACATCAAGAAGCAGCTATTTGTATTTAGAAACATTATTATTTATTTAGGTGGTACTTTTGGGTGGGAGTGTCCCTGTTGTTACCATGGTTGTTACCATTTCAAGATCTTTGTGTGTAACTGCTAAGTAAGCATTCATAGAACCCTAGAATGGTTTGGTTTGGAAGGGACCTTAAAGATCATCTAGTTCCAACCCCCATGCCGTGGGTCGGGACATCTTCCCAGAGCAGGTTATGCAAAGCCCATTCCAACCTGACCTTGAACACATCCAGTGATGGAGCATCCGCAACTTCCCTGGGCAACCTGTGCCAGTGTCTCACCACCCTCAGTGATTCCTTCAATGGAAGACTGTGATTCTTCATCCAGGTCACATTTTATGGTGAAACCCCGCAAGACAGACATGAGGTGGAGCATTGACACATTGACTGGCAGTTCTCTGTTTCTCTTATTCTGGTTCATCAAGTGATGTTGGAGCCATCACTTCCCTTCTAGACGTCACAAGTCAGACCCAGGAGGCCAAAAGGGGTCACTGACCACCTGATAGCCTTTTCACACCAACACTATTAGGCAACTGAGTTAGGAAGAAAATATAGACTGTATTCAGACTCCAAATGTTTAATTAAAGTGCCCCTATTGCAGCAAGTCAGAGTGGACAGCTCTATAGAGCACAGGGAACTGGTGGTGCAACTGAATGGAGACCTCCCACATCTGTGGTAGCTGATTGACCTGACCTCTGATATAACTGAAGAAAACCCTACTTTTGACCCAGACACTCCTTCAACTGCAATTTGTCAGACTTTTCACCATGGGATCAGAAAGTTTGCTGGTGTAATTTCCTGTTCAGCAGATAGCATGGTGACCTGGCTGAAGAAACAAGAAATATATCAGGTAAAGGTCATAGTGGTCACCTATTTTGCCAGGAAAAGCAATTACCTGTTCTTGTAGAGTTGTGGTCATGGCATTGGCAAATTAAATAAACAATTACTGAGATGCAGCCTTCCTGGAGATTTGCCCAAAATGAAATTGCACACACAGTGGTCTTGTATCATCTGTGCTGCTGTAAAAGCAAATGCCAGTCTAACAAGCTGTAAATCTTCTGGTGAAATGACAGTTCTAAGGCACAGCCAAAGAATCACAAGTGACTGTGTTTGGAGAAGTTACTGGGCTTTTTTTGCCACTGTATCACAGCTGACTGTATGCTTACTCTTATTTCATTGGCCTGCAGTCAAAATCAAGTCACGTCAGGAGACTGAAGAGGGCCCATTTTACTTTAAATTTCCAAAAACTAGAGGTGTACACATTGCACATCTCAGCTGCTAAACACAGCTCATCAGCCTGGATTTTGTGGGGTTCTGTGACCGGTGACCACATCTCAGACACTCCTCAGAGACCGGGATGTGCTCGTTTGTCAGCTCACACACTTTCAATCCATGTTATTACAAAGACAACTTCATGAGCTTGACAGAGGGGATAAAAATACCTTTGGGAATCCAACACCCCTCCAGAGTTGCTTTAAAAAGTCTGGCAGAGTGAAGGCAAGGTGTAGTTAAACCACAAAATACTCAAAAGTGTGAAGTCAAGGAAAAAGAAAGCAAGAACATTAAGAAGTAGAAACAGGTCCAGACAGCGGTGGGATTGTCCAGGGCAAGAAAGCATAGATCAGGTGGTCAGACTGTGTCTCCTTTGATCAAAAAGGATCTGGGGTTTGTAATCTATATGTATTTTAAGACAGCAAACTCACAGAAACAAGCATTTCCCAGGAGCAAAGGCGTACACTAGGAGAGTGGCAGCATTTTGTCAGCCAAGTTCCCTGTTGGATACATCCCATCTAGCTCCAGGACTTGCACACATCCAATTTACCAGGTTCAGTTTACTAGACTCCCAAATCCCCAACCCAGTGCTTGAATTTCTTTCTCTCTGAGATTATTTTTTTTTTTTTAATTCCTATCTGAATCCATTGACCTAATTAATATCAACAGCCACAACTGAGGCTAACAGGATCTACAACATTTCAATTAATGCTCTGTTGAAAACACTTAAGGCTACGTGTATTCACTCCACCCCTTCCTCACTTTCTCTTTTTTTCCCCTTCCCAATCTTAAAAGATGGAAGAAAAGTTGTGTGCAGCAAACCAGACATTTCTTTCAGGTCACCACAGTGAGGCATGTAAAATGGATTGACATTGCACGGAGCACAACACAACCTTATTTTACTTGTCTAGTTTAGTCTCTAATGAGCAGCTGAATCTGTGCTTGACAGAAAATGGTGAGAAGTGGCCTTGCCATTGTGGCATGGGGTTTAGCCCTCCTTCCATAGTCCAAATATTTGCCTGAAACCAGCATGAGTTGTGGATACCATTGCAAATGAAGACCAAAAGCATCTCTTTCTTCTTCAATCCAGTATATAGCTCTCAAAGGCTCTTTGAGACCCAAGTAAAGTCATGAAGTGCAGCTTGGGCTGAAATCACACCCTTTCTGTCTTGGGACACCAGGGAGAGCGTAACAACTCTTGCCTGAGATGAAGGGAGATAGAAGCAGAGGAGCAGAGCACATTTATTTTACCCCAGACAAACTCTCTCTGCAGTGAAGAATTCACAGATGAATTGACCTTCAGTTTGGGCCTCTTTGTGTCAATGCTACAGATTGAAAGGGCCAAAGCTAAAAAAGAATCTGGTCTATTATCTTCCACTGCTGTTATATACAGCTGCAAGGAAAGGATGAGTGATACCCAGCTCATTAAAAGTAAACACAGACATTTTAGATGTTTAACTCTGAGATGGACACCATCAACCATTCCCTTTATAGTCAACGGAGTGGTAGCATAGGATTAAAATTCCTTTCAAATTCCTAAACAAACTTACTTGCTGATTTCCTGCCAACTTCACAGTTGTGCTCAATAAGGGAACAAATCCCATATACATCCTGCCATCCTTGCCAGGCCTGGTATCCTCAACATGAAAGCATCTCTGATGTCAATGGGCACTTCCACGTAGGTCAATGTATCTCTTGCCTCAAGTCTGGGATGGTAACTCTTACCCACATGGGCTAATTCAGTCCCATTCCTGGCTGCGTCTTTAACCCGTCTCCACATGGTTAGAGTAAGATTCCTGTTTTGTCAGAGGGAAAAAATATAATTGCTCTCTGATTAAGATGTTATTTTATTCCATTCTCAAAGGGTTCCCTAAATGACATGGGAAACAAGCTGAAATTTTAACAATGACAAATGTGATTAATATGTTGGAAGAGCTGCTAATTTTATTTTTCCAGTGAAAAAGCTTTCTCATTCCAATAATGGAATGTGCTTAAAAATACATTTTTGGTGAAAGAAATAGAGCTATAATTCTAACCAGCTTCCTTTTCAGTCATGGAAATTTTTTTTAAATTTTTTTTTTTTTCAAAATGCTGGGGGAAGGGAGGAATTTTTTTTGTTTGCCTTTCCAGGTCATCACTTCATATTGCTAATTTGTCCCTATCACAGTGAATTATGGACTTCTCGTGGAAAAGAGAAGTATTGCATGAAGCAACCCTGAAAACCACATCTTAAGTTACAGAAACTATGTACTTCAGTGAACACCTTAAAATAATCTCACAGGGAGATTAAATGAACCAATTAATTAACCCAACTCCTCCGCAGAAAGAGTAGGACCTATGCAGTATCTTTGCTTGATAATCACTATGTACAGTGTAGTGAATTTATCTGTATTAATTTGGTTCTTGTGGGTCTCGTGAATAGAGCCTGTCCACCACCCTGGCTGTGCCAGAAGATGCAGGTGTGATGTGGAGATGCATGTTAATGCCCCTCAACTACATGACAGGACAAAACTATCCTACTATGCACCTTGGCTTCTTTTGGATGGAAGCCCAGTCACTCACATAAGAAAAAAAAAAGAGGCTCATAAGGCACTGCAGGAGTTCAGGATGGTCAAGATGACTGATTGATCCAGGATGAGTGACTGATCTGTCCCAACTGCTCCAGGATGACCAGGATAACGACCTCCCTAGCAGTTTAGACATAGCTCTCCCTGATAAGCAGCAAAACAATCACAAAACAATGGTGAAATCCACTCTTTGCTTGAGAATCCTCTAAATTTTAGCAATGGCCAGATTGTCATTCTTTTTTTCCTGCAATTATTTCAAGAAAGGTCATGATTTTTTTTTAAATTACTTTTGTATTCTTCTTACGTTACATCATTAATAGTGGTGAAAAGGACTTGTAAAGCATGGCTAGACATTCTTTGAAGAACTGACCTCTTTTCCCATCTCAGCTGGGAGTTGCAGCTCTCTACAAGGCTGCAGTTTCACAGTCACATTTTACTGGTCTAGAGGCAGGCTGCTCCTGCAAAATTTAGTCTTTGATGCCAGTTAGTCATCCTGCACTATGTCCTATCACCTTTGCTTTGCAAAGTTGTGTTGTGCTGTATCTAAATAACCTGAACGATTGTCCCTTTAGAAAGTCTATCACACTTAGTGGAAAGGAATCTAAGGTGGCTTGCTTGAGGCTGGACAGTTTGCTGTGAGACACCAGGGACAGGACAGGGGACAGTTGCCTAAACACCAACATCTTAGACATCTAAAATGCTTGTGCAGTGAAGCTGCTTTTGCTGCAGGACCTATAGAAAACATGTACCTTTCTGTTCTGGTAGGTGAGGGTCAAGCAGGAGACTATAAAAGCAGGTTTTCAAGCAACTAATTCTCCTCTGCTTGATGTCCTAAGGGGTATTTTAATGTCCTCCAACTGCTAATCTAGAAGGCATTGGTCTCCTGTACGTTCTGTGTAGCATCTGCCAGTCCCATGTGGATGTCCCATGTCACCTAGGATGTCTGAAAAAGCATTAGAAGCTTGCACTAGGAACAAAGCTCTGAGAATTGAATGACATGTATTAAACTTTTATCAAAGATTATTCTGATCGATTGTCTATTTGTGAGCCCAATTGGAAGGGATTAAGAAAAAGGTCAGTAAAAATTCAGAATTATGGACAACTTAAAAAGCAAAATGAAGGAGGACTGAAAAACTAAAATCAAAGAGGATGTGACTAAGGTCTCTGTGTATTATTCAGACCTTCTAATAATTTTCATTTCCTCCAGAACAGGACTTAAGTTTGCAAAGAAGGGAGAAATAAGAGGAAGTTCTTCAGGGGAAAGCAATAAAAATGAATGTTCTACCTGCCAGAAGGTAGAGATGGCACATAAGGGGATCATGATGATGACAGTAAAAATCTTTCTGTGCATGTGAAAAATTTAACAATAGAAATGTTATTTCCAGAGCACAGAGGTGTCTAGAGTACTGACCATAAGTAAGTACTGTGTCAAATTATTGGCATTTTATAGAACAAAAGAGGTACAAAAACCACAGAAGAAGTAATTTCCTTTCAACAAACTGTTGCAGCTCATTTGTTTCAGTGTACATCTGTGGACTTTTTCCTTTCTCATTAGTATTCTATCTCCCCGTCAGATGATTTTCTTCCAGGGCTAGAAAGCCAGTTACAAATGTATGCATGAGTCCTGCTTGCCAAGATTTGAGATCTTGCTGCTGAAAGATCAGCCATCAGGTCAGCCTCAACACTCATTGATTTGACAGCAGTGACTATTCAACTTCGTAGAGGTAAAGAGGTGCAAGACTATTTCTAGGAAAAAGCAAGAGCTTGACCTGTCATCACATGTTTTAATCAGCTGCTAAATTCAAGGTGGGCCTAGGAAGATCAAATTCCCCTCAAGGCTGTGTATAGCATCATTTGGTGTACAGCAAGTTCTTCCCTTGTGTGTGTGTTTGCTAAGGGGCTTAAAAGTTCAAAGACTGCTTAAATCAAGGATTATTTTCTGCATGACAACATCTTTTGCTATCCTATTCTGCAGCCCCATGTTCAGAATAAAAATTTTATGCCCAGCATGGACTGAATGAAACCACTCTCTTCTGCATGAGGTTTATAATCTTCTCAGGTTTCACATTTTTATGAAGAAGAGATGCTTAAATATCAGAAAATATTTTGTGCAAAGTTTTCATTTCAGAGAGAAATGGAGTTGACAGCCACAATCTGAATTTTTAATGAAAGTAAAACTTAGGAAAAACTAAAAATGTTCCATAAATGTATAAACAAAAAAATTCTTTCTGGACCAGGGAAACCAGATAGCGAAAAAAAAAGAAAAAAAAAAAAAAAGAAAGGAAGAATAGCAGAAAGAATCTGAGCAGAAGCTCTTATTACATGTTCATAATTACAAATCAAAATTCTAGGACCGTAAGGTCATAAGATCTGACAATTTATTCTGCAAGTGGGAGTCAAAAGTCTGGTCTTTGGAGAAAAAAACCTGATCCTAATCTCCAAAATATGCCATTACCTAGAAGCAATGAGGATTTACAAAGCTTTACAGTGATCTGTCCCCAAAGTCTTCTGCTTGGGGTCTCCCTTGTGCTTGGAAAGAAGTTACCCTAAGGACCCACAGTATCCTGTTATCTTTCTCTAAATGTTCTTTTCACACATACCTGCAAATATATTGCTAATCTAGTTAGTTGAACATTGTGACCTATGCTACTGATTAGTAATACTGGTCAATAGCTTCTTAAAAATTTTCCTTAGAAATGAAATAATCTACAAATAAGATTATCTCTGTGTTTTATTCTTTGCAGTGGTATCTCTCCTTTGAGGTATATCCCACAAGTAGGCTAATTTTAGTCACATAAGAGTTTGTTTTGTTCAGAAGAATGTTTTAGTAAAAAGTTATAATCAGCTAAAATAGTTTCCTGATAGTCCATCCCGAATGAGCACCAGTTGTTACTGCTCTGCAGGATCTGCAGGCAGGTTGGGTTTTGAATGACCAAAAGGACCTGAAACAGCAGTGTCATGGAAATAGAGAGGACTAGTCAGAGGTAGCCTAAATCTTCATGGCTTCTTTTGATGAGACTTAGGAAAGACTCAGCTATCATCAGTGAAAAGAAATCAAGCTCAAGTACAGGAAGTTCCACCTCAGTATGAGGAAGAACTTCTTTACTGTAAGGGTTACAGAGCACTGGAACAGACTCCCCAGAGAGGTTGTGGAGTCCCCTCTGGAGACTTTCAAGACCTGCCTGGATCATTTCTGAGTGATCTGCCCTAGTTTTGTCCTGCTCTGTCAGGGGAGTTGGACTCAATGATCTTTGGAGGTCCCTTCCAACCCCTGACAGTCTGTGATGCTGTGAGATGTAAGATGTTCCTGCAGGCAGAAGACAGAAAACTTTTTATATATACTGATGTTGCAGATGTTTGGTGGATAATGGGATGAAACAACTGCATACCTCTAACAAGGTTAATGTGTTTGACAAAATGGCAAAAACAGTCTTATCAAACATCAGGTTCTTTCTAATTAATGATTTAGAACATAATTATAATCCTATGCTTAGGTCACAGACAAGGTCCTTTGCTATAAATAATTCAGAGGTGTATGATTGAAATTCAGGTGTAGCAGGTAATAGGACATTTAATACCACCAGGTAGTGACAGAAGGCAGAAGCCAGGCTATAGGCACTACGTGTTTACCTGGGACATTGAGATGTCCATAAGAAGAATGTGTGTGACACAAACAGGATGATTTAATTAGTCTAAAATGCTATGTGAATCTCTTTATACAGTCTCTGAAGATAAATGGGCAATGTTACGTGCAGTATCTAAGCTCATTTCCTTAAGCTCAAGGATTGAATATGAGCTTCTTTTCCAGGCCCAGACTTGGAAATCTTCTTAGGGAAAATGTCAAACTGAGCAGAGCTCCTCTCTTCTCTTCCTTCTTTTCATGCAGCATCCATGTGATCATACTACCCTCACTAGCAAGGAAGGATTTTGTTCTTTTCTGTCTTGGCTGGAGAGGACTTGGATCCACCAGCTCTGGGAAAATATCTTAATCAGCAGCCCATGAGTTATATTAAGAGGGTTATGAGAGATCTGTCTGCTTTGGTTTTATTACATTGATGGAATATCTGCAATGTAGAAGCCACAAATTTAAGTATTAGACCTTGCCATAAATTAGAAGCAAATCTAGATGGGATCTTGTGTAGTTTGCTGAGAAAAGAGAAAAGGCTGTTCTTTGCACTGACATTGCTCCTAATCAGAACAATAGTCTCTAAAGTTTTACCAGCATTTGTGGTAGTTGCCATATCTCCCACATAACATGACATATTCAGTTCAAACCTTGTATCATCCTTCCAAAATGCTTGAGTCTCTGAACCATATAGGGAATAAGAGTCTGCTGAAGCTATCAGACTGAATTCTCTCCAAACCTACACTATAAAGTCTTTTATCTGGTTTTAATTACGTCTGAGCATTGTTACACACCACAGTTTAACATAATATATTGAAGAAACCCCAACAAAACCAATACCAAAACATCTCTTCAGGAGAACTTAGTGTAAATCAGGAAAAAGTATATTCTATGAAGAAGCAAAGTGAATGGCCCTACTTCTGTTACACACAGAAGTGTGTCTTTCTTAAGGAAGAAGAAACAGAGAAACAGAATGGGAGGGAGGGAGGGAGGGAGGAAGGAAGGAAGGAAGGAAGGAAGGAAGGAAGGAATTATCTTTATTTCAAATTACAGTACTTGATAGAGATTAAT